>MDKI01184838.1:0-46943 GCA_005239505.1 Nicotiana paniculata
ACTATCTACTCTTATAATAAATAAAACTTCATTTATAAACTCCCGCATGTCATGTATTTAATTAAAAACTTATCACAACCATATAAAACCATATCTATCAACTTTTACCGAAAATGATTTACTTCAAAGAAAATACATATCAAGCCAATATATAGTAGTTCCGAAATTCTTCAAACTTACAGGGTCTTACACCTAAAAATTCATGTATAACCTTAATCCTTTCCAACTCATATGTTATTACTTCGACGAATCCTAACGTTAAAGTACGGGATGTAACATCCTTCCCCCTTTATAACATTTGTCTTCGAATGTTAACTCTGAGAGATTTGCAAAATTTTCACTAGGGTCTCCTCTACAAATTAAACGTAAAACCCAAACTATTTCTGAAGTCTCGACTATTCAAAACTTTTTGTGCTTGAGTATCTTGTATCTTCTTCACCTTTACTGACTTACCTTTCAATCTCGCATCGTATCTTCTGTTTCTTTCATAATTTCACTTCCACATAAATAGAAATTACATTTACGCCTTAAAGCTCTACTGTAATACCTGCACCTTTGGTGTATACAAAATCTGGCGAAAGCTTCATACTGATTTCTTGCGACTCAGCTCTATGGCACGATCTGGAAACAAAAGAAGGGTAACATTTCCTAAATGCCATATAGCCTCTCAATTATAAATGTGGCACGCAACACACCCATAAGTGAGACTCTACTAGGCACGAATTTGTAGACTCCCTAGGACATGACCTGCTCTAATACCACTTTGTCACGCGCCAAACCTAGGAGGCGTGATTGGCACCCAGTGCCGCACTGGCCCGAGCGAACCACTCTGCAACTCTTTTTTTTTTCTTTGTAACTACCAGGGGCCAACATGGCCACAAATTATAATGTACAACTTGTAAGTGGGCAACAACTCTGTATCAATGAAACATCATTCTTAAAATATGAATACATATGGGCCGTCAAGGCCTCTGACATACTATATAAAATGAACTTCTGTCTACAAAGCCTCTAAGATTATTTGACATCAAATGGGAAAAGGTACCGGCCTACCCATAAGTCTGTAGCAAAACTCTGACTCGTTGACTCTTAGACTCGGCTGTACTTTGACTAAGGTGGAGTCTTACCGATTCTTCGAATGGCGATCTCGTCTACTATGAGGGCTCGTCAAACTAATTATCTATGCCTGCAGGCATGAATGCAGTGTCCCCAACAAAAGGACGTCAGTACGAATAATGTACTGAGTATGTAAGGCAGAACTGAAACATAACAATAGGTCAACATTAATTAAAGACATATACGAATCAACCTGAATCTCTGAAGTGCCACCGTATATGCATACTTAATATATTATACTTACATATATAATGCTTCTCTTTGAGACTTTCTATTATCCATATCGTATGATGTATGACTGTCCAACTTATCAGTGGTAACTGTCCGACCAGCCGTAATTCGGTGGTAAATGCATGACTGCCTGATTGGCCGTAGCTCGGTGGTAAATATGTAACTGCCTAACCGGCTGTAGCTCGGTGGTAAATACATGACTGCACGACCGACTGTAACTCGGTGGTAAATGAATATACATGACTGCCCAACTGGTGGTAAATAATGATACATAATTTCTCAATCGGTGGTAACTGCCTGACCGGCCGTAGTCCGGTGGTAAATGCATGACTGCCCGACCGTCCGTAGCACGGTGGTAACTGAATATGCATGAAGATGCATGTATTACCATATTATAAATATTAAAATCTTTATCAAATACCTCAATATGAAATTAGATACATACTTAGACATGCTCGAATATCACTTTACGGGAATGAATAACATAGACATCCTTAACTGCTAAGAGTAGAACCACTTATGAAATGTCATTATGTTTACGCCTCGTTACTTGAATCATGCCAAAAGAAAGAAGGATTAGCCTTAACATACCTGGGATAATTCTCTTGATAATCCTTCTAACACCGTTGATTGCGATAATGCGTAATGGTGGATCGAAGTAGGGAAAAATACAACAGCCAACCTATTATGAATAGTAGTAGTAAATTATTCTAACTTCTACCTCAAAGTTGCAGAGCTTTCCAACATGTGCAAAAATCTTGTGAGCAGAAACAATCAACAAGAGTTTAATCGACTTCATTGGTGCTAACAAGTCAAAATAAATACAACCTGAAACTCAACAAAGGAACTCTACCTTATCTACTTGATGCCACAACTAGGGAATTGTGAAGGATAATTAATACTTAAATTCTGCTTCAAAATGAGGGACCTTAACAGGGAATCATCCTTGATCAATCTTTCTTGCCTATTGTTGGAAAACTAAGAGCATGTAAATAAAGTCTACGGAAACCATCCATCAACATATAACATGTCAAGGTTATCGGATAAACCAGATCTCTAGTGGGAAAAAGTAACTTTAACCAAAGAGTTCTATAACTTTTCCACCTAATGTAATGACTTAAAGAGTCATACATATGCTTTAAGAGGTGCTGACTCGTGGGGTGGGAAATTTTAATTTAGCAAAGTATTAATTAATTAATTAGGTAATATCCCGCTACCCGGTAATTAACCAATTAACAGCATAATTAAGAATTGTCTCAAATTACTTAAAATTCTACTTATTTTTAATACATTTTATACATCATACTATCATGGTCATGTGATACCATATAAAATAAATACATACACTATTATTTCATTAAAATATCTATGTAAAAATACATATATTTTCTCAATATTCTAATTTTTCTAGTCTCATATAAAGAGTACAAATTTTCCGTATACTTAATTTTTAAAATGGTAAAAAGATAACCTTATTTTCATGTGAGAAATAATTTATATCTTTACAATAAAGAAATTCTTTTTGTACTATAAATTCTCAAAACGGAAAAAGGATAAATTTTCTTATGATAAAATACTATCTACTCTTATAATAAATAAAACTTCATTTATAAACTCCCGCATGTCATGTATTTAATTTAAAACTTATCACAACCATATAAAACCTTATCTATCAACTTTTACCGAAAATGGTTTACTTCAAAGAAAATACATATCAAGCCAATATATAGTAGTTCCGAAATTCTTCAAACTTACAGGGTCTTACATCCATATCTTCATGTATAATCTTAAAATCTCTTCCAAATCATATGTTATTACTTCGACGAATCCTAACGTTAAAGTACGGGATGTAACTTATTGTTACCACCCTTTGGGTTTACCAACATGTCACTTGGTAGTGCCCCCTTAGGATGAGAATTTAGAGCTTGAGAGTTTTGCCCAATTTTAACTTCTAAGGTGCGGATTGATGTGTTGGGAGGCAAGTTGGGCATCTGAATCGGCATTTTTTTTCATCATTTTCTTGAATATGCTTTCAATACATCCCATCTCATTGTTTGAAGAAGTTGAACCACGGGAAGGATAAGGATATGGGTTGCTCGGTTGTTGGTACATCGAGTGCCTTTGGAAACCTGACCCCCGGTTGCCTTGATTGTTACTCCATCCACCTTGGTTTTTTCCTCCCCAATTTTCTTGATTGTTTCCACTCCGATTCCCTTGATTGTTGTTTTTATGACAATTTCCTTTAATTGCTATGATTGTCTTGTGGTCGCCATTGTTGTTGGTTTGGGCCTCGGAAGTTGTTTCTTTGCCCTTGAAAATTGTTCACATATTGCACCTCCTCCTCTTGTTCATTATAGGAATCATCGTGCTCAATATCACCATCATCTTGCACATAGTTCTCCACTCGAGTTTGCACTTGTGGACCCTTGGTCCTCCTCATGTTCACCATCATGTTCACTCCCTCCATAGCATTGACTTGCTTAGGAGCTTGTACTTGATTTAGTTGGGCCTTTGATAGTTGATTCATGGTAGTAGTCAATTCGACAATGTCTTTCCCATAGTCTTACAATTCTTTGTGAAGGTGGATCATATTCAGTTCACCTTGTGGAACATTGGCCCGGGATTTCCAAGCCGACGACATTTCCACCATCTCATCCAAGATTTCACACGCCTCTGCATATGGCGTAGTCGTAAATTTCCCACTGACTAGTTGATTAACTACACATTGGTTGGTCGAGTTTATCCCACGATAAATGGTTTGTTGAATCAAGTTTTTCGTCATATCGTTATTTCCACATTCTTTAACCATTGTTCTATAGCAAATCCATATTTTGTGTAGTGGTTCATTTGGCTATTGCATCAATGCCAAGACCTTATCTCAAAGTGTAGCCATGTGCCTGGGAGAGAAGAAACTTAGCAATGAACTTTTCTGCCAACTCATCCCAAGTGATTGAATGGGTCGGCAATCATTCCAACCAATCTAAAGCTTTCCCTCATATAGAGAAGGGAAAAAGCCTTAGCCCTAATGCATCCTCGAAAACATTAGTTTGCTTTCTCCCCCAACATGTATCCACAAATCCCATCAAATGTTTATAAGATATTTGAGTTGCAGCAACGGCAAAGAAACCCCGTTGCTCAAGAAAAGTGAGCATCACATTGATTATTTGGAAGTTGTCTGCCTTAATACGGGGAGGGACTATTGCACTAGTATAACCTTCGTTGGGCAATATCCGGTGTGGAGCCGCTCATGGTGGAGGTGGGGATGGAATGAGAACGTTGTCATGAGGTACTCGACCTCTCCAGGTGGCTTGAGGCTCAAGAGGTACCTCTTCTACTTTCTCCTCCTCGACGTCCAATTCCCCCTAAGACAAATTTTCGAGATCATTGTTCGCCATGTTTGTACCTATAATTTCTCGCACAAGTTAGTAACATGGAAGGGAAATAGGATATTACAAAAACAAACTCAAATTTATAGCAACCACCATTTTGAATCCCCGGCAACGGCGCCAAAAAATGATCCATGTCCAATCCGCACTCGATAGTGAGTGGAAACGGTCGTCGGAAGAATAGTACTGTCACGGCCCCAAATCCTAAGCCGGCCGTGATGGCGCCTAACATGGAACTAGGCTAGCCAAAAATCACATATTGACATAATATTTTCATAATTTCCAAAACTGTTCCGATATATCACAAAATTCTTTAATTTAAGCAGTTCACAACAACAAAAATGAATAAAACAATTTATACACTACCCCAAAACCTGGAGTCAACCGTCATGAGCATCTACGAGTAGTACAAAATAACCCTACTGTCATAATACATCAAGACTCGGAACAAGGAACTAAATACAAAACAAGAAAATGGGAAAAAAAATGCTGTGGACGCTGAACAGCTACCTCGAAGTCCTAACTCCGGCTCCTTACGAAGGAGGAAAACTAGCGCTCGGTACCAGCACCTGTATCTGCACACAAGGGTGCAGGAGTAATGTGAGTACGCCAACTCAGTAGTAATGAAAATGAATCAAGTCTAAGCAGTAAGAAACACATAATATCAAGTCATCAATTCACAATAAGCACAACCTTTCTTTCCAACAGTGTATACATTAAATCAACATGCTTTAAAAGCCAACTTCAGTAAAATCCTTTGAAAAGTGTGTTTTCCAAAAATTTCAGAAAAATACTCAAAGAGTTTAGTGTAAAATGAAATAGATCATAAATAGCCCCTCGGGCCAAAACATGTATCATAACTCGCCCCTCGGGCAAATCATCACTCAGAATCAGTCGCTCAGAATACCTCACAATCACTCAGTATCAGCCCCTCGAGAAACTTCACTGTCACTCATGCCTCCCAATTACTCGTCACCTCGGCACTCGCACTCAGTAGGTACCTGCGCTCACTGGGGGGTATGTACAGACTCCGGAGGGGCTCCTTCAGCCCAAGCACTAACATCAATCCACCTCGTGGCATATCATATCCTCACAATCAGGCCCTCGGCCTCACTCAGTCAGAAACTCTCAAAAAGCCCCTCGGGCTATCAGTAAAACGGGGTACTCGACCCAAAACATCATTTTATATCTCAAAATAGTGTAAATAAGGATGAGTTTCAAAATCAGTTAAACATAATATGACTGAGTGTAAATCATAAGTCAACACAGTGAGGAAATAGCAGTAAAAGCCCCCCAAGGGGTCTAAACAAGTCGGCACATGGCCCCAAACATGGCTTGCAGCCCAAATATAGTAATAGTTTTAAAACATGATTTAACATATGATTTAAAAGTAAATACGCAACTCAATGGTTTCCACGGGAAGGACCAAGTCCAAATCCAAAAATCAGTGCACGCCACACACTCGCCATCCGGTGTGTGCGCCACTCCAAAAATAGTGAGAAAATACGAAGTCCGGGGTTTCATACCCTCAGGACAAGATTTACAGTCATTACTTACCTCAAACCGGCCCAAATACTAATCTGCGATGCTCTTGCCTCTCGAATCGGCTCCCGACTGCTCTGAATCTAACCAAACCAGATGAATATCATCAATATACGCTAAAGGAGCAAAGCCTACTTGAAAACTATCAATTTTAACCAAAATTCCCGAAATTGGCCAAACCCGGCCCTCGAGCCCACGTCTCGTAATTCTATAAAAATCGCATCATAAGAATCCTTATCCTTTCCCGAGTCTACACATATAAAATGCATCAAAATCCGACCATAATTGACCCCTAAATTCCTTAATTACAAGTCTCAATTTCCTAAGCCCTAAACCCCCAATTTATGCCATTAAATTCCACTAATTCCAAGCCTAATCCATCAAATAACAACATAGAATCGAGTTTCTAGTCCAAGGAACTTATCCCCGCAGAAGACCCTCGAAATCCCTCTTCAATTTTCTCCCAAAAGCCTCGGCCCGCATGCAAAATATGATGAAAGTGCCAAAAATTCGCGAAGGCTGGAATTTATACTAACTGCCTAGTGGTTCCGCACCTGCCGCCACTTACCGCATCTGCGGTCCTAGGTGATCACCTGCAGAAAATGCATAGAGGCCCAGTCTCCGCACCTACGATCAAACTTCTGCATCTGCGGCTTCGCAGGTGCGGTAAAAACCTCGCACCTGCGGAACTCCTCCAACCACCAAAAACTGCATCTGTGACGAGGAGCCATCCCCTTCTGCAGGCCCGAACCTGCGGTATCCTATCCGCAGTTGCGTTAACAAGCTGCTATTTTCCAACTTTAAATCTCCCGATGGCTATCCGAAATCAACCCGAGCCCCCTCGGGACCCCAACCAAAAATACAAACAAGTCCCATAACCTCATTCAAACTTAGTCGAGCCTTCCAAACACCCAAAACAACACTAAAACACCAAGATCACATCAGATTCAAGCTTATGAACTTTGAGATTTCTAAATTTCGCCAATGATGCCGAAACCAACCAAAACACGTCCGAATGACCTGAAACTTTGCACACACGTCCGAAATGACACTATGAACGTTCTCCAACCTCCGAAATTCCATTCTGACCCCGATAGCTAATTTTCCACTACCGACCGGAAATCGTCAAAAACTAACTTTTGCCAATTCAAGCCTAATTCTACGCCAGACCTCAAAACCACATTCGGAACACACCCCTAAGACCCAAATCACCTAACGAAGCTATCCGAGCCATAACATATACATTCCGTGGTCATTTACCAATAAGTCAACTCCCAGTTGACTTTTCTAACTATTAAGCCAGTTTAAGAGACTAAGTGTCTTAGTTCTCACCACGACCACCCCGAACCCGAACCTGAAGCCGAACCCCAACCAACCGATCCAACACATCATAATTAGGTTAACTAGCACATAACAAAGCTGAAATAGGGGAAACATGGCTAATCTCACGGAACGACCGGCCAGGTCCTTACATCCTCCCACTCTTAAACTAACGTTCTTCCTTGAACGGGTCTAGAAATATACCTGGAGTCTCAAATAAGTGAGGATATCTGCTCCACATATCCCGGTCGGTGTCCCAGGTGGCATCCTCCACCGGCTGCCCTCTCCAATGAACCTTCACTGAAGCTATATCTGTAGACCTCAGCCTTCTGACCGGACGACCCAAAATAGCCACTGGCTCTACCTCATATGACATATCACCCTCGAACTGAACTGTGCTGAAGTCCAATACATGCGACGGGTCACCAACATACTTACGAAGCATCGAAACATGGAACACCGGATGAATACTCGATAAGCTGGGTGGCAAGGCAAGTCTGTAAGCGACCTCTCCAATCCTGTGCAGCACGTCAAATATCCCAATGAACCGGGGACTCAACTTTCCGTTCTTTTCGAACTTCATAATACCCTTCATGGGTGACACCTTCAGCAGCACCTTCTCCCCAACCATAAAAGACACATCTTGGACCTTCCGGTCCGCATAACTCTTCTTCCTAGATTGCGCCGTGAGAAGTCGCTCTTGAATCAACTTCACCTTACCCAACATATCCTGAACCAAGTCTGTACCCAACAGCCTAGCCTCGTGCAGCTCAAACCAACCAACCAGAGATCTACACCTCCTACCATATAAAGCCTTATACGGGGCCATCTGGATACTTGACTGATAACTATTATTATATGCAAACTCCGCGAGTGGAAGAAACTGGTCCCATGAACCCCCGAAATCAATGACACACACACGCACATGTCTTCCAGAATCTGAATAGTACGCTCCGACTGCCCGTTGGTCTGAGGATGAAACGCTATGCTCAACTCAACCTGAGTATCTAACTCCCTCTGCACGGCCTTCCAAAACGGAGATGTGAACTGAGTACCTCTGCCGGAAATGATAGAAACTGGAACTCCATGCAATCAGAAAATCTCCTTGATATAAGTCTCAGCTAACCGCTCCGAAGAATAAGTAGTACCAACAGGAATGAAGTGCGCGGACTTGGTCAGCTGATCCACAATAACCCATAAGTAGTACCAACAGGAATGAAGTGCGCGGACTTGGTCAGCTGATCCACAATAACCCATATAGCATCAAACCTCCTCGAAGTCCGTGGAAGCCCAACTACGAAGTCCATGGTGATCCGCTCCCACTTCCACTCCGGAAATCTAATCTCTGAAGCAATCCACCCGGTCTCTAGTGCTCATACTTGACCTGCTGACAGTTGAGACACCGAGCCACAAACTCAAAAATATCCCTCTTCATCCGCCTCCACCAATAATGCTGTCTCAGATCCTGGTACATCTTTGCGGCACCCGAATTGATGAAATACTCCGAACTATGGGCCTCAGATAGAATCAGGTCTCGAAGCCCATCTATATTGGGCATGCAAATCTGGCCCTGCATCCTCATGACCCCATCATCACCAATAACCACATTCATGGCATCACCGCGACGGACCCTGTCCTGAAGAACGAGCAAGTGTGGATCATCATGTTGGCGTTCTCTAATCTGATCATAAAGAGAAGACCTGGAGGCTACACAAGCCAATATCCGCGGGGGCTCTAATAGATCCAATCTCACAAATTGACCCGCCAAAGCTTGAACATCAAGTGCTAAAGGTCGCTCTGCCGCTGGAGGGTAGGCTAGACTCCCCAAACTCTCTACTCTACGACTTAGGGCATCGACCACTACATTGGCCTTCCCCGGATGATATAGAATGGTGAGGTCATAATCATTGAGGAGCTCCAACCATCTCCTATGACGCAAATTCAGGTCTTTTTTCTTAAGCAGATGCTGCAAACTATGGTGATCAGTGAAATTCTCACAATGCATTCCATACAAATAATGACGCCAAATCTTCAAGGCGTGGACAATAGCTGCTAACTCAAGATCGTGCACTGGATAATTTTTCTCGTGAACCTTCAACTGTCTGGACGTGTAGGCAATCACCCTACCGTCCTGCATCAAAACTTCTCCAAGGCCATCTCTCGAGGCGTCACAGTAAACTGTATAAGAACCTGAACCCGTAGGCAAAAACAATACCGGAGCTGTAGTCAAAGCTGACTTGAGCTTCTGAAAGCTCTCCTCACACTCCTCCGTCCACCTAAATTGAGCACCCTTATGGGTTAGTCTGGTCATATGTGCTGCAATAAATGAAAATCCCTCTTCAAAACGGCGGTAATACCTTGCCAAACCAAGGAAGCTGCAAATCTCGGTAGCTGATGACGGTCTAGGACGGCTCTGCACCACCTCTATCTTCTTCGAATCAAACTGAATACCCTGACTGGACACCATGTGCCCCAAGAAATCTACTGAATCGAGCCAAAACTCACACTTCGAAAATTTTGCATACAATCTCTTCTCCCTCATAGTCTGAAGCACAGTCCTCAGATGCTGCTCATGATCCTCCCGAGATCGGGAATATACAAAGATATCGTCGATAAATATGATGACGAAGGAGTCAAGATAAGGCCGGAACACACTATGCATCAAGTGCATAAAGGCCGTTGCGGCATTGGTCAGCCCGAATGACATAACCAGAAACTCATAATGACCATATCTAGTCCTGAAGGCAGTCTTCGGGATGTCGGGCCCCTGAATCTTCAACTGATGATAGCCAGAATGCAAGTCAATCTTGGTAAATACCCTGGCACCCTGCAACTGATCAAATAAGTCATCTATACGGGGCAAGGGATACCGGTTCTTCACCGTAACCTTGTTCAACTGCCGATAATCAATACACATACGCATAGAACCATCCTTCTTTTTCACAAAAAATACCGGAGCACCCCAAGGTGACACACTAGGCCGAATGAACCCCTTATCTAGGAGTTCCTGAAGCTGCTCCTTTAATTCCTTCAACTCCGCTGGTGCCATACGATAAGGTAGAATAGAAATAGGCTGAGTGCATGACACCAGGTCAATGCTAAAATCAATGTTCCTGTCAGGTGGCATTCCTGGCAGGTCTGCAGGAAACACGTCCGGAAAATCACGGACCATAGGAACCGAATCAATAGCGGAGTCTCACCACTGACATCCCTCACAAAAGCCAAATACGATAAACACCCCTTTTCAACCATACACTGAGACTTCAGGTAAGAAATCACCCTGCTAGGCGCATACTTAGAAGAAACTCTCCACTCAACCCTCGGAAATCGTGGCATAGCTAAGGTCACGGTCTTAGCGTGACAATCAAGAATAACATGGCACGGAGATAGCCAATCCATGCCCAATATCACATCAAAATCAACCATGCTGAGTAACAACAGGTCCACTCGGGTCTCTAGACCCCCAATAGCTATCACACATGACCGATGCACACGATCCACAACAATAGTATTGCCCACCGGAGATGACACATGAACCGATGCAACTAGAGACTCACGGGGCACATCCAGATAATGGGAAAAATAAGAAGAAACATAGGAATATGTAGAGCCAGGGTCAAATAAAGCCAAAGCATCTCGGCAACAGACTGAGACAATACCTGTGATCACTGCAACGGAGGCCATAGCATTTGTCCTAGCTGGAGGTGCATAGATACGAGCCTGGCCTCCACCTGGACGACCTCCCCTTCTAGGGCGGCCCCTGGCGGTCTGGCCCCCACCTCTAGCTGTCTGGGCGGGTTGTGAAGTAATTGGAGCCGAACTCGAGGGCTGGCACCTTTGTTGAGAAGAACCACCAAAACGACGGGGACACTATCTCCACATGTGCCCAAACTCTTCGAATGCAAAACAACTCCCTGGAGCTGGAGACGGGGGCTGAAAGAAACCTCTGGCACCAGAATGGACACTAGAAGAATCATGCATAGAGGAACCCTGAACTGGTGGTGCCCGAGCTGCACTTTGGGCTGGAAGGGGATCGAATGGAGAATCGGCCCGGCTGAGAACTGCGGGGACCATGCCCCAAAAATGCACAACTATAGGCTGGGCGGACTAGCTGAGGAGGCCTGAATGAACGACCTCTACCATGCTGAAACTGCCCCTGGAAGGAGCACCACTAGAACCACCAAATCCACGTGGCCTCTTGGCCTCCCTATGCTCCCGTTCCTGGCAGCGAACCAACTCAATATCTCGAGCAATATCAACAACCTGCTCGAAGGTAGCACCTGATACCTTCTCCCTAGTCATCAAAAGGCGGAGCTGATAAGTGAGGCCATCCACGGACCTCCTAATCCTCTCCCTATCAGTAGGGACCAACTCGGTGGCATGACGAGCTAACTCTGAAAACCACATCTCATACTGCGTCACTGATAGCTCCCCCTGTCGCATCTGCTCAAACTGCTTGCGATGCTCCTCCCTGTGAGACTGGGGTACATACTTCTCCAAGAAGATAGTGGAGAACTGCTGCCAAGTGAGGGGTGCTGCACTAACAGGCCTACGCCTCTCGAAGGACTCCCACCAAGTAAAAGCAGCCCCAAAAAACTAAAAATTAGCAAACGAGACCCCACTAGTCTCCAGAATCCCAGCAGTATGAAGCATCCTTTGACACTTATCCAGAAAACCCTGGGCATCCTCGCCCTCAACACCACTGAATGTCGGAGGCTGAAGCCTACTGAATCTCTCTAGCCTACGCTGCTCATCATCTGGCATAGCTGGAACCACAAAGTCTTGAACTGGAGCAACCGGCTGGGCTGGAACCGCCCCCGGTGTCTAAAGGCCCTGAGTAACTTGCTCAGGTGTCAGGGCAGCTGGAGTCTGAGTGCCTACCCCGGCCTGAGAAGTAGCAGTAGTAGAAGATACAACAACTGCCTGGGCAAGGCTAATACACATTGTCAAGATCTGAGCCAAGGTCTCCTGAAGACCCGGAATAACAATAGGCACCGCCGGTGCCTGAGCCTGTCCCGCTGGAGTATCTGCGGCGGGAACCTGATCCTGAATGGTAGGTGGACCCTCTGATGCTACCCCGGCTGCTGCACGGGCTTGTCCCCTACCTCACCACGGCCTCGACCTCTTGCTCGTCTAGCTGGTGTCTGGTTACCCTGATCGGTAGCGCAAGTCCACACCATCTGTGAGAGAATGAAACAACATAAGTTTAGATTTCCCAAATCAACAAAATGGAACGACATAATTCAAAAAAATGAGATTTTTCCTAAGGGTTATGTAGCCTCTCGAAGATAAGTACAGACGTCTCCGTACTGATCCGCAAGACTCTACTAAACCTCCTCAGGACCGTTGAGTCCTATGTAACCTAGGCTCTGATACCAACTTGTCACGACCCCAAATCCTAAGCCGGCCGTGATGGCGCCTAACATGGAACTAGGCTAGCAACCAATCACATACTAACATAATATTTTCATAATTTCCAAAACGGTTCCGATATATCACAAAATTCTTTCGTTTAAGCAGTTCACAGCAACAAAAATGAATAAAACAATTTATACACTACCCCAAAACTTGGAGTCAACCGTAATGAGCATCTACGAGTAGTACAAAATAACCCTACTATCATAATACATAAAGACTCGGAACGAGGAACTAAATACAAAACAATAAAATGGGAAAAGAGATATTGTGGACGCTGAACAGCTACCTCGAAGTCCCAACTCCGGCTCCACATGAAGGAAGAACACGAGTGGTCGGTACCAGCACACGTATCTGCACACAGGGGTGCAGAGAGTAATGTGAGTACGCCAACTCAGTAGTAATGAAAATGAATCAAGTCAAAGTAGTAAGAAACACATAAGATAAAATCATCAATTCAGAATAAGCACAACCTTTCTTTCCAACAGTGTATACACTAAATCAACATGCTTTAAAGGCCAACTTCAGTAAAATCCTTTGAAAAGTGTGTTTTCCTAAATTTTTTGAAAATTACCCAAAGAGTTTACTGTAAAATGAAATAAATCATAAATAGCCCATCGGGCCAAAACATGTATCATAACTCGCCCCTCGGGCAAATCATTACTCAGAATCAGTCGCTCAGCATACCTCACAATCACTCAGCATCAGCCCCTCGGGAAACCTCACTCACTCATGCCTCCCAATCACTCGTCACTCGACACTCAGTAGGTACCTGCGCTCACTGGGGTGTGTACAGACCCCGGAGGGGCTCCTTCAGCCCAAGCGCTAATATCAAGGCACGTCGTGGCATATCATATTGTCACGACCCAAAATCCTAAACTGGCCGTGATGGCGCCTATCAAGGAACTAGGCTAGCCCACAATCACAAAATTACAGTTTCTTTCTAAAATGCCAACCAAGTTCAACATTTCATAAATTATATAGACTTACTGAATTCATTAGGCAAAATAAACAGCTAAATAGTATAAACCATCCCCCATAATCCGGAGTCAACATGTCATGAGCATCTAAGAAATATACCAACAAGTGTACTATTATATTACAAAATCTCCGAACGAATAGATACATACAACAAAAGAAGGAAAAAATAGAGATGCTGCGGACGCTGAAAAGCTACCTCTATATCCCGAAATCCAGCTCCGCACGGAATAGATGGCTAACGATCAGTATCTGTACCTGAATCTACACACAGGGGTGCAGGGAGTAATGTGAGTACTCCAACTCAGTGGTAATGAAAATAAATCAAGTCTAAGCGGCAAGAAACACATAAAAATCAATATCATCAGTTCACAATATGCACATCCTTTATTTCCAACAGTATATACATAGATATATGAAATCATAATGCCTTAAAACCAACTTCAGAAAAACCCTTTGAAAAATGTGTTTTTCCAACAGTTTCAGAAATAAAAATAACCGAAAGACTTAGTGTAAGAATGGAATATATCATAAGTAGTCCCTCGGGCAAAAAATGAATCATAAATCGCCCCTCGGGCAGAACATCACTCAGCACCTCACAGCCACTCAGTATCAGCCCCTCGGGCAACCTCACTTCCACTCATGCCTCCTAATCACTCATCACTCGGCACTCAGTTCTCAGTAGGTACCTGCGCTCACTGGTGGTGTGTACAGACTCCAAAGGGGCTCCTTCAGCCCAAGCGTTAATATCAAGTCACCTCGTGGCGTATCATATCCTCACAATCAAGCCCTCGGCTTCACTCAGTCAGAACCTCTCAAAAGCCCCTCGAGCGTATCAGTAAAACGGGGTACTCAACCAAAAATATCATTTTTATATCTCAAAATAGTGTAAATAAGGTTGAATTTCAAAAATAGTTAAGCATAACATGACTGAGTGTAAATCATAAATCAACAGTGAGGAAATAGGAGTAAAAAGCCCCCAAGGGGTCTAAACAAGTCGGCACGAGGCCCCCAAACGTGGCTTATAGCCCAAATATAGCAATAATTTTAGAACACAATTTAACATATGATTTAGAGTAAAATACGCAACTCAATAGTTGCCGCGGAGAAGACCCGGTCCAAATCCAAAAATCAGTGCGCGCCACATACTCGTCATCCGACATGTGCTCCATTCTAAAAATAGTGAGAAATATGAAGTCCGGGGTTTCATACCCTCAGGACAAGATTTATAATCATTACTTACCTCTACCGGGCCACAAACAAATCCGCGATGCTCTTGCCCATCAAATTGGCTCTCGATTGCTCCGAATCTAACAAAAACCAGATTATCATCATCATCAATATACGCTAAAGGAACACAACCCAATCGAAAACTATTAATTTAGACACAATTCTCGAAATTCGGCCAAACCCGAGCAACGGGCCCACGTCTCGGAATTCAATAAAATTTATCGTCATGCGACGATTCTATACATACCAAGAACACTAAAATCAAACCACAATTGCGCACTCAAATCCTCAAAAGAAAATTCCAAATTCCATGCACCTTTCTTCCCCAAATTTGGGTTTAATTTCAATAATTTTCCGGTTTAATTGCTTAGAAAACGATATAGAAACGAGTTATGAAGTTGGAAACCTTAAATCCAAGAGATCCCCTTTGATTTTTTCTGCAAACGCTCTCAAATAGCTCTTAACCCGCTTGACAATGGAGGAAAATGGACAAATTCTTGCAACAATGAGATTTAAAACATTCTGCCCAGCACTTATAATCCCTTCAGTGTGATCGCGACTCTAGCCACGCGATCGTGATGCACAGACCAACCCACTCAATGCAATCGCATATCAATACACGCAATCACATAGAACAACTCTCCATCCCACACACGCGCCTCAGAACCTCTATGCGATCGCACCAACATCCACGCGATCACACTGCTTTACCTAACCAACCTATGCGATCGCAATCCTAACTTCGCGATCGCATGGAACAAAATGCCTGCCCCATTCTTTTACTCTATGCGATCACGGATGAATTCACGCGTTCACTGCATCGGAGGCCATAACATCTGGCCTGGCTGGAAATGCATACATACGGGCCTGACCTCCAACTACTCGAAATCCCCCTCTAGGGCGGCCTCTAGCTGACTGACTACCACCCTTGGCTGCCTGGGCGGGTGGTGAAGTAACTGGATCTGAAGTCGAGGGCTGGCCCCTTTGCTAAGAAGTACCACCGGGATGACGGGGACACTGCCTCCACATGTGCCGAAACTCTCCACACTCAAAACAACTCCCTGGAGCTGGAGGCGGGGACTGATAGAAACCCCTGGCACTAGAATGGCCACTAGAAGACTCATGCATAGAAGAAATCTGAACTGGTGGTGCTCGAGCTGCACTCTGATCTGGGAGGGCACCAAATGAAGTACGGCCTGACTGAGAACCACGGGGACCATGCCCGGAAGATGCACTATTATAAGCTGGGCGGACTGACTGAGGAGACCTGAATGAACGACCTCTACTATGCTGAAAATGCCCCTGGAAGGAGCACCACTAGAACTTCCCGATCCACGACGCCTCTTGGCCTCCCTTTCCTCCCGCTCCTGGCGGCGAACCGACTCAATATCTCAAGCAATGTCAACAACCTGCTCGAATGTAGCATCTGATACTCTCTCTCGGGTCATAAATAGGCGAAGCTGATAAGTGAGGCCATCCACAAGCCTCCTAACCCTCTCCCTATCAGTAGGGACCAAGTCGGTAGCATGACGAGCCAACTCCGAAAACCGCATCTCATACTGTATCACTGATAGATCTCCCTGATGCAACTGCTCCAAAAGCCTGCGCTGCTCCTCCCTGTGTGACTGGGGTACATACTTCTCCAAAAAGATAGTGGAGAACTGCTGCCAAGTGAGGGGTTCTGAACCAACAGACCTACTTCTCTCAAAAGACTCCCACCAAGTGAAAGCAGCACCAGAAAATTGAAATGTAGCAAATGAGACCCCACTGGTCTCCAAAATCCCCACAGTACGCAGCATCCTCTGACACTTACCCAAAAAACCCTGGGTATCCTCGCCCTCATCACCACTGAATGTCGGAAGCTGTAATATGCTAAATCTCTCCAGTCTACGCTGCTTATCCTCTGGCATAGCCGGAATCACGAAGTCCCAAACTGGAGCAACCGGCTGGGCTGGAACCGCCCCCAGTGTCTGCTGGCCCTGAGTACCCTGCTATGGTGTCCGGGCAACTGGAGTCTGACTGCCTCCCCCGGCCTGAGAAGTAGCGGCAACTGCCTGAGCAAGGGTGGTACACACCGTCATGATCTGGGCCAAGGTCTCCTGAAGACCTGGAATAACCATAGGCACTACCGGTGCCTAAGCCTGCCCCGCTGGAGCATCTGTGGCGGGAATCTGACCCTGAACAGTAGGGGGATCATTTGGCACTGCCCTGGCTGCTGCACGGGCTGACCCCTACCTCTACCACGACCTCGACCGCGTCTTCGACCTCTCATTGGTCTAGCTGGTAGCTGATCACCCTGATCGGTAGCGCGAGTCCTCACCATCTATGAGAGAAGGAAACAGCAGAAGTTTAGATTTCCAGAATCAACAAGATGGCACGACAGAATTCAAGAAAAATGAGATTTTTCCTAAGGGTTCCGCAGCCTCTCGAACATAAGTATAGATGTCTCCGTACCGATCCGCAAGACTCTACTAAACCTGCTCATGACCGTTCAGTCCTATGTAACCTAGGCTCTGATACCAACTTGTCATGGCCCAAAATCCTAAACCGGCCGTGATGGCACCTATCGTGGAACTAGGCTAGCCCATAATCACAAAATTACAGTTTCTTTCTTAAATCCCAACCAATTTCAACATTTTATAAAGTATATAGAATTACTGAATTCATTAGGCAAAATAAAAAGCTAAATAGTCTAAACCATCCTCCAAAATCCGGAGTTAACAGGTCATGAGCATCTAAGAAATATACCAACAAGTGTACTATTATATTACAATATCTCCGAACGAATAGATAGATACAACAAAAGAAGGAAAAATAGAGATGCTACGGACGCTGAACAACTACCTTTATATCCCGAACTCCGGCTCCGCACGGAATAGATGGATAACGCTCGGTATCTGCACCTGAATCTGCACACAGGGGTACAGGGAGTAATGTGAGTACGCCAACTCAGTAGTAATAAAAATAAATCAAGTCTAAGCGGCAAGAAACACATAAAAATAAATATCATCAGTTCACAATATGCACAACCTTTTTTCCAACAGTACATACATAGATATATAAAATCATCATGCCTAAAAACCAACTTCAGAAAAACCCTTTGAAAAATGTGTTTTTCTAATAGTTTCAGAAATAAAAATGACCGAAAGACTTAGTGTAAAAATGGAATAAATCATAAGTAGCCCCTTGGGCAGAACATCGCTCAGCACCTCACATCCACTTAGTATCAGCCCCTCGGGCAACCTCACTGTCACTCATGCCTCCTAATCACTCATCACTCGACACTCAGTTCTCAGTAGGTACCTGCGCTCACTGGGGGTGTGTACAGACTCCGGAGGGGCTCCTTCAGCCCAAGCGTTAATATCAAGCCACCTCGTGGCGTATCATATCCTCACAATCAGGCCCTCGGCCTCACTCAGTCAGAACCTCTCAAAAGCCCCTCGGGCGTATAAGTAAAACGGGGTACTCAACCCAAAACATCATTTTTATATCTCAAAATAGTGTAAATAAGGCCGAGTTTCAAAAACAGTTAAGCACAACATGACTGAGTGTAAATCATAAATCAACAGTGAGGAAATAGCAGTAAAAAGCCCCCAAGGGGTCTAAACAAGTCGGCACGAGGCCCCAAACATGGCTTATAGCCCAAATATAGAAATAGTCTTTAGAACACAATTTACCATATGATTTAGAGTAAAATATGCAACTCAATAGTTGCCGCGGAGAAGACCAAGTCCAATCCAAAAATCAGTGCACGCCACATACTCGTCATCCGACATGTGCGCCATTCTAAAAGCAGTGAGAAATATGATGTCCGGGGTTTCATACCCTCAGGATAAGATTTATAACCATTACTTACCTCTACTGGGCCACAAACTAATCTGCGATGCTCTTGCCCCTCAAATTGGCTCCCAATCCACCAAAACCAGATTATCATCATCAATATACGCTAAGGGAACACAACCCAATCAAAAACTATCAATTTAGACACAATTCTCGAAATTCGGCCAAACCCGAGCCCCATGCCCACGTCTCGAAATTTGATAAAATTTACATCACTAGAATCCTCGTCCTCCCACGATTCTATACATACCAAGAACACTAAAATCGGACCACAATTGCCCACTCAAATCCTCAAATGCAAATTTCAAATTCCGTGCACCTTTCTTCCCCAAATTTGGGTTTAATTTCAATAATTTTATGGTTTAATTGCTTAGAAAACGATATAGAAACGAGTTATGAAGTTGGAAACCTTAACTCCAAGAGATCCCCTTTGATTTCTTCTTCAAACCCTCTGAAATAGCTCTCAACCCGGTTGACAATGGAGGAAAATGGACAAATTCTCGCAACAATGGGCTTTAAAACATTCTGCCCAGCACTTATAATCCCTTCAGTGCGATCGCGACTCTAGCCACGCGATCGTGATGCAATGACTAGCCCACTCAAGTCGCATACCAATACATGCGATCGCATAGAACAACTCTCCATCCCACACACGCGCCTCAGAACCTCTACGCGATCGCACCAACACCCACGCGATCGCATTGCTTTACCTGACCAACCTATGCGATCACAATCCTAACCTTGCGATCGCATAGAACAACTCTCCATCCCACACACGCGCCTCAGAACCTCTACGCGATCGCACCAACACCCACGCGATCGCATTGCTTTACCTGACCAACCTATGCGATCACAATCCTAACCTTGCGATCGCATAGAACAAAATGCCTGCCCCACTCTTTTACTCTACTCGATCGCAGTGAAGAAATCATTGCTGCTAAAACACCATAAAACAACAGACTTATTAAGGCCAAAAAGTGCCCGTTTGAGCATCGGACTTACACTTGAGGCCCCCGGGACCTCAAGCAATCCCACCAACACACCCCATAACATCATTCAAACTTAGTCGAGCCTTCGAAACACCAAAAACAACACGAAAACACCAAAATTACATCAAATTCAAGCCTATGAACTTTGAAACTTCTAAATTTCGCCAATGATGCCGAAACCAACCAAAACACATCTGATTGACCTAAAAATTTGCACAGAAATCCAAAATGACAATATGAAACTGCTCCAAATTTTGGAATTCCATTCCGACCCCGATAACCTATTTTCCACTGTCGACCGGAAATCGCCAAAAACTAACTTTTGCCAATTCAAGCCCAATTCTACACCGAACATCAAAACTTCATTCCGAACACACTCCTAAGTCCCAAATCACGTAACGACGCTAGCCGAGCCATAAAATCCACATTCTCAGGTCGTTTACCAATTAGTCAACTCCCAGTTGACTTTTTCAACTATTAAGCTAATTTAAGAGACTAAGTGTCTCAGTTCTCACCACGACTACTCCGAACCCGAACCAACCGACCCAACACAACATAAATAGGCTAAGCAACATACGATAAAGCATAAATGGGGGAAACAAGGATCATCTCATGGAACGAACGGCCGGGTCGTTACACATATCCTCACAATCAGGCCCTCGGCCTCACTCAGTCAGAAACTCTCAAAAAGCCACTCGGGCTATCAGTAAAACAGGGTACTCGACCCAAAACATCATTTTATATCTCAAAATAGTGTAAAGAAGGCTGAGTTTCGAAATCAGTTAAACGTAATATGACTGAGTGTAAATCATAAGTCAACATAGTGAGGAAATAGCCGTAAAAGCCCCCCAAGGGGTCTAAACAAGTTGGCACAAGGCCCCAAACATGGCTTGCAGCCCAAATATAGTTATCTTAAAACACGATTTAACATATGATTTAAAAGTAAATACGCAACTCAATGGTTGCCACGGGAAGGACCAAGTCCAAATCCAAAACTCAGTGTACGCCACACACTCGCCATCCGGCGTGTGCGCCACTCCTAAAATAGTGAGAAAATATGATCCGGGGTTTCATACCCTTAGGACAAGATTTACAGTCATTACTTACCTCAAACCGGCCCAAATACTAATCTGCGATGCTCTTGCCTCTCGAATCAGATCCCGACTGCTCCGAATCTAACCAAATCAGATTAATATCATCAATATACGCTAAAAGAGCAAAGCCTACTCGAAAACTATCAATTTTAACCAAAATTCCGAAATTTGCCAAACCCGGTCCTCGGGCCCACATCTCGGAATTCTATAAAAATCGCATCACAAGAATCCTTATCTTTCCCGAGTCTACACATATAAAATGCATCAAAATCCGACCACAATTGACCCCTAAATTCCTTAATTACAAGTCTCAATTTCCCAAGACCTAAACCCCCAATTTATGCCATTAAATTCACTAATTGCAAGCCTAATCCGTCAAATAATAACATATAATCGAGTTTTTAGTCTAAGAAACTTATCTCCACAGAAGACCCTCGAAGTCCCTCTTCAATTTGCTCTCAAAAGCCTCAGTCTGCATGCAAAATATGATGAAAGTGCCAAAAATTCGCGAAGGTTGGAATTTATACTAACTGCCCAGTGGTTCTGCACCTGCGACCACTTACACGCACCCGCGGACCCGCACCTGCGGTCCTAGGTGCGCACCTGCGGAAAATTCTTAGAGGCCCAGTCTCCGCACGTGCTATCAAACTTCCGCATCTGCGGCTTCGCAGGTGCGGTAAAAATCTCGCACCTGCGGAACTCTTCCAACCCTCCAGAAACCACATCTACGACGAGCCGTCCGCTTCTGCGGGCCTGAACCTGCGGTACCCTATCCGCAGTTGCATTAGCACCAGCAACATCAGCTGCTATTTTCCAACTTAAAATCCCCCGATGGCTATCCGAAATCAACCCGAGCCCCCTCAGGACACAAACCAAAAATACAAACAAGTCCCATAACCTCATTCAAACTTAGTCGAGCCTTCGAAACACCCAAAACAACGCTAAAACACCAAGATCACATCGGATCAAACTTATGAACTTTGAGATTTCTAAATTTCGCCAATGATGCCGAAACCAACCAAAACATTTTCGAATTACCTGAAAATTTGCACACACATCCAAAATGAAACTATGAACCTGCTCCAACCTCCGAAATTCCATTCCGACTCCGATAGCAAATTTTCCACTGCCGACCGAAAATTGCCAAAAACTAACTTTCGCCAGTTCAAGCCTAATTCTACATCGGACATCAAAACCACATTCCGAACACACTCCTAAGAACCAAATCACCTAACGAATCTATCCGAGCCATAAAATCTACATTCCGAGGTCTTTTACCAATAAGTCAACTCCCAGTTGACTTTTTCAACTATTAAGCCATTTAAAGAGACTAAGTGTCTCAGTTCTAACCACGACCACCCCGAACCCGAACCAACCGACCCAACACATCATAATTAGGTTAACTAGCACATAATAAAGGTGAAATAGGGGAAATGAGGCTAATCTCACAAAACGGCCGACTGGGTCGTTACAAGTACCCAACAAGAGTTGGGGTCGATTTCCATAGGGAGTTTAATATGGGTGTTAGGGGTATACACTTTACGAGAGAAAATGGAACAACTAGATTGCACTTCCAAACAGAGGGATTTGATTTCAACTTCTAAATACTCTAACAATTATAAGCTAAAGGGAAGAAACTAGAAAGTTAATGATTGTTTTTGTTTGTTTTTCCAATTGGTTAAAAAGCCTATGGTTGTGACCTTAACCTAGGTGTTCGCCTATTGGGTTAAATACTTCAATAATTGTTTTATTGATCAGGGTATATTATAGCTCTCAACTTTAAGTTATCCACTCAATACCTCTCAGTCATAGAGTGATTTTTCCCAATTGACTTTCTCCAGCCTAAATGGGTATCAAGCTAAATAATTGATATGAGCTCAAGTCAGGTTCTCGATATCTCTAGTTCAAACCCTTTAATTAGGCTAATCAAACCCTTAATTAGTCCAATTTCTTGTTAGTCAAGTTATTATAGACTAGGTCCATCTTTCTCAAGTAAAGACCAAGTAAAAAAGGCATGAATCAATGTTTGCAGCCATTAATTCTAAAAGTAAAGCTTAAAAAAGGCTAAATAATCGACACCCAATCATACACAAGCATTAAAATTAAATAACGATAAAGGGTTGGGTCACAACCCTAGTAAGAGTCTAGCTACTCATAGTGAAAAATGAAGAAAGCAAAGAAGAAATACGAATTAAACTCATAATTTTAGATTAAATGATAAAATAGATGTTTAAATCCCAAAATAGTCACAAACTTCCTAAATATCAATATACAACGGCTGCAACAACTCAAAATTCGAAACTTGACCTAAAAATGTGATTCTCGTCTATTATAGTGGCCCAAAACTCGCTGACAAAAATGCTCCTTGAGAGGTTCTGCGGCCGCACAATTCCATGTGCAGTCCGCAGATTGCTTCAGCTTGCAGGGACTAGGATCCTGCAACCGCATAATTGATCTGTAGCTACAATGCATCTTCTGTGGCCGCACAATTCTTGTGCGGTCCGCACGTTGTTGTGCGGTCCGCACGTCGGGCAACGCTTCAAGTCTTGGTCATTTGAACACTCTCTGAGCTTTGAATTCTTTGTCAGTGCGGACCTTGTTCTGCGACCGCACAATTCATGTGCGATTCATACATCAGCTTAAAGTCTACTGGGCTTCTCCACTTGTTTTGTGGCTGCAGAGGGAATTCTGCGGTCCGCACTTTCTTTACGGACGCAGAAATACCTCTGCGGATCACACTTCTTATGTCCTGCATCCTTTCTTGGCTTGTGGAACAGTCCTTTTTGAGCCGAATTTCATCACGGGAGCCAAAATTTCCAGCATTCTTGCAATTTGCACACTTTCATTAGTGTTGGGAACGTAAATCAATCTTTTTGGACTAAAACAGAAACAAAACGGTGCTAATAAGTGGTTAAGATTCACACTTATCACTCACAGGAACACAATCCAATTGTATAACACAGAATATCACAATATGTCTCAATTACAATTCAAACTCGTGTTACGTACAATGAAACCAATATCACGGGAGACAACATATCAAAAGTGTTTAGATACAGAGATATAACATGCAGATGTAACTATCATGACTGTACAGTATGACTACGACTAAGGCAAATAGCTCGACATGGAAAAAATAGCTCTATTATCTCTCAAACAATTGAGAAGGTAGCCTAGGCATGGTTTCTAGCATGGATAATATCCCACGTACTCACATAAATGGAGAAGACATGATAGCAAAACAAGGCAAGGCATATAATAGCCTAAGAACTGCTCGGATTATGAATACCTTGGTGCATGCACCCACGCCATCACCTAGTACGCGCGTCACCCCTATCCCATCTCAACTATCATAGTTCTTAGGTATATTTACAAAATCGAATACCGAGCAAGTCAAATAATATTCTAGAAACGCGATCCCGTGCAAATTAACCTCTGAACGGCTCAAAACTAGCCAAAAGCAACTCAAAAATATCAAATAATTCTATAGGAAACAAATCCAAAAGTTAAAGGTCGAATCTTTAGTCAAATACCAAAGTCAGTGAAAAAGTCAAACCTGGGCCCGCACCTCGGAACCTGACAAAACTTACAAACTCCGACAATCCATTCAATTATGAGTCCAACCATACTAATTTCACTGAAATTCGACTCTGAGTCGATGTTCAAAACTCAAGAATTCACTTTGGCAAAGTTTAGACAAAAACCCCAATTTCTTCTCTTCAAATCCTTAATTTAGGTGTAATAATCCATAAAAAACAAAATAAATAATCAAAACAAAGATAAAATTATTTACCCTCAAGATTTGGGTGTTTATCTTCTCCAAAATTGCCTTACTTGTGCTCCAAAAACTCAAAAAGTGAAGAAAATGAACTCAAAATTTCGAAAGTTTTATATTTTAATGCACTACCAGTGGTCTTTCTTTGCGATTGCGGTCGTCAACCTCGCGATCGCAATTCAAAAAAAATTCCAGCATAGTTTTTACATAACAAACAATTTGCTTTTCTCAAAAATAGACATAAAGCTCTAAAACATTTACTTTTGACTATCTCAAAATTCCTTATGGATTGCAAGATATAAGCTTCTGAAGTTAGCTCAGTGAGAGCAGAAATTTCTTCTTCGCGAACGCGAAGCTTCCTCCGAGAACGCGAAGCTTCCTCCGCAAACACGATTCATAGGTCCAATTTTCCATTTTACTCTTCGCGATTGTGGCTCAGAGCACCCGGATCACGATGTACACCCATGTAGCCAAAAACTAGCAGTTGTAAAAGGCTTAAAAATGGCCCGAAACCACCCCGAAACTCAATCGAACCCCTTGGGACCCTGTCCGAAAATACCAAGTCCCAAAACATAACACGGGCCTACTCGAGACCTCAAATCACACATATTAACATCAAAACCACGAGTCGCACCTCAAATTAAACTTAATGAACTTTTGAATTTTCAACTTCCAAAACTAGTGCCGAACCATATTAAATCAACTCAGAATGACCTCAAATTTTTCACACAAGTTTCAAATGACATAAAAAGCCTATTCCAACTCCCGGAACAAAAATTCGAATCTGATATCATCAAAGTTAACACCCGGTCAAACCTATGAACTTTTCAAACCTTCAAATTGCCAACTTTTGCCCTTTAGCGCCAAAATCTTCTAGAAATATCCAAATGCAAATCCGGGCATACACCTTAGTCAAAACTCACCATCTGGACCTAATGGAACCATCAAAACTCCGATCTGGGATCAAATACACAAAAGTCAAACTTGGTCAACTCTTCTAACTTAAGACTTCTAAGATGAGAACCATTCTGTCAAATCAATCCCGAATCACCCGAAAGCAAAACCAACGTTACACACAAGTCATTATACATCATATGAAGCTACTCATGACCTCGAACCATCGAACGAAATGCAAATGTTCAAAACGAACCACATTCTCCCCCACTTAAACATCGAACGAACGTGCCAAGAGTCGCTACAGGGCCATTAAAACACTGTGTAAACTTGCCATGCACATACTCATAGGTGATCCCACGTTACCCTAATCCATATAAGTCCGTTATCACATATTAACTAAAGATTCTTCCTTCACCCTTAGTCCATAAACCTTGGAACCCAATTTCTAGCATCCAGAATCCATTACAAGACCCGATTCTCATATCCATGCACTATATAAGTCTGAACAAACTTGTATCAAAGTCATAACTATAACCCAAGATGTAATCACATGATATACCACATAACTCAGATACTTATAGTAATAACTTCCGACCACAATAGTTGTTCAAAAACGAATCCAGTACTGGTAACAAACCTCATATCAAGTAAAACTTGTTCTAACCCTTCATAAACTGCCAACAATGAAGGAAACACGTAGAGACTCATAACCACCCATCAGATCAACAAGTCGTGGATCTCTTTTGCCCAACAAGAACCATAGACCAAGTTCTAAGCCGACTTCCGATATTATTCTTCCAATCAGTACCGTAATCAAATCCGATAGCACACACTCCAGGTCCAATGACATTATCTCATCAAATATAGACTGCTCAACTGACATGACACATCAATACCATAGCCAAAAACTGTGCAATCCGTGCACCAATAAGCAACAACTTAAATGTACCCAAAAATGGAAAGTTAAACAAATGAGAGAACTTTCTCGCAAGCTCAACATGTACCACCACAAGCGCAATGCTATGAACCCATCACTCATAGTAGAACCAAGACAGGCAAATCCAACACGAAGGATAACATACCAACATAACTCCACCACAGTGCATGACTCAATCCAAACATCGATCTACATGAAATACCTTGAGCCCTAATGCTCAAAATTAACAACCATATGCAATCAACAACAAACGCACGAAGTGTGTGACCATAACCATGGACAAACAAATAGTACAATATACTTCAAATGGGAAAGACCATAACCAAGACACAATGAACCACTCACACACCCAAGAACCATCTCGTTCGAATTTCGCGACAAGGCCCAAATAGAAACACATCTTGTGAGCAAATAATCAACAGATCACAACCCATTGTAGCATAGCAGAGTAACATCTAGAACCTATCAGAACACGAAAAAGCTCACTCTAACCGAATGGCACACCCTAAAAAAAAGCAGTACTGAGTAAACAAATCCGACCCAATGTAGACTACATATCCTCAATAGTCCTACTTGTGGCCTCCAATCAATTCCTATCCTCCCGAAATAGATAGATAACCTTCACAAAGATCCATTGTAACCTATCCATAAAAAATTCCATCAACTATCTAACTCTAGTAATATCTTTATTGTCTGCAACTAAGGAATAGTCCCCATCTGAGACTCCCAGTCTCCAAATCACGAGAATACAAGAATCACCATATTCGATCCCAACTCTATAACTTGATTGACTAACACCCCCTCATACACAATCGTCTCACGAGAAATACTTCTTTCATTCTCCGTGTCACATAGAAAAATATGAACATCAACAGTCGATCAACTAGGCAAGTACCATAATACCAATGAAGCATCCTTAAGTCAAGACACAAGGCGCCTTTTAAAATGCACACTCTTCTTAGGTGATACCAGATATTACCAACATTCTTCTAAACATCATAAATCGTCCATTCTATTGAAGACTCATGACCTTCCATTCGAAGCTTAACCACAACCTTGTACATAAAATTCTCAATTCCACACGTCACACTATATCTATCATGCCATCATATCAAAACACGAGAGTCCGATTATCAACTCTGAGTCACAAGTAGAATACACACTCAATCAGTCGGAAAACTTGATCCCATCTAAGAGAAAATCACAATGCACAACAAACTCCCCATGCCTATAGAAAATATCCATCTCAAGCTGTGACAGAAATCATCGAGAACTCTTCAAAACCCATTTTCACATAACCAAGCCATCAGAACTGAATCTCTCTAACTCAACCAAATCACGCAGGTCACCAAACACAAGAGTATTGCCACACAACACTAGTAAAGCCTAACTATATTATAAGAACCAAAAGAATAGATCATACCATTATAATACTTATCCAACCTACTACCAAGCTGCTCTATTTTTCTGATTTCCTTCCATATTACCTTTAAGTTAACACTTCTCCTTGCCAATAGACTACGGACCTTAACCGAGTGCTCGCCACAAAAGATCCTAGTATGAAACCACATTTCTCTAAAGCCCATAAGTCGCTGTATTCCCTTTTTAAGCACCCCAAAGTACCACAACCGAGATACCCAATCTGAGGAGACATTATGTGAATCTAAAGATGTTTCTTAACCTCTTTAATACTAAAATGTAAAATTCATATTGATACAGAAATACCGCGAGTCCCGACACCATCCAATGCAAGTCTCTGATTTTTGACATTTACAAATCCGGAAATTGCTCATATACCACATATGAATCTTGAACCCATTAGAACCTCTTCGAGAGTTATCCTACCTACTCTAATATCGAATGCACCGCTCAAATGAACCGAACAACTTGTGATCTATTAGAACACCAACACCTAAAGTAACCCCACCTCAACGCAACCGAGTGACTCCCTTCTCCAAGAACATCACATCCATCACGAATAACAACCCGAAACATTCCAAGATTTCTCTATATCCATAGTTTAATACTCATGCATCCAGAAATTTCCTTGCTCAAGTCACCCTCAAAACCAACCTCTTGAAATCATAATTGATCCACAAATATGCCTCAGGACAAATATAACGTAGCATGTAAACCATGCAACCTGGTCGTCGATAGAAGATTTCCCCACTTGGCTAAAAGCCATAGAACACAACATCCGATAACCCGCGATATTACTCCATAACTACCATGATCTTGCATCATAATCCAGATAAATGCTTCATGAACTTATGTAGAACTAATCATAACATACCTTATATCATCTGCTAAACTCACATTCACCCTCGTGTCAGTCAAGCCAACTTCCTCAAGCGATCCAAACTCTAATTGAAATATAACCCATTGGTAGAAAGAAATTCTCCACAAAGCATCACAAGAATAACACATCCGTAGACTACCCCGCAGGTGATAACCTACCTACTTAGCCTCAACTGGCATCCTCTACAACTTTATCCTAGTCACAACCACCATATAATTGTTAAATCCTCCCAAGTCTGAACTCGTCGTCAAGACATCAGAATCTACTTCGCTCCATAATGAACAACATGAAATACCCCTAACAAACTCATAAATCAAGACCGTACAACACATCAAGTTAGAAATCAAACACTCAATAGTTCTGCTCACATCCCAAGCGAACTCTTCTTATCACATCCAAACCATATGGACACATCCGACAGCCACATCATAATCATCATATAGCCATATCACTACTCATCGAGCCATAAATCTCACTCCCAGGGACACTACAAAATATAAGTCCAAAAGCACACGCTTACACAGTTGAAACTATCAAGCTCAAGCTGCAGCCTAAATCTGGCCTCATTTCCTCCAGACTTGCCCATCACCCATACACAGTAAACACATTTGGCACCTCATCCATGGATTCACAAGTCGTCGATGCACTGCTGATACCGAATGCTCAACATGATGTACGAGTGAGTGGGAGGAATTTAATAAGATGCACTTCAAGCCGAATCAATGTCATACGATAAGGAAAGAAAGCAGGGAAGTTTATCCTAGATGCCCTATGGCCTCTCGAAGATAGGTATGGTCGTCATCACACTGATCTGCAAGACTCTACTACACACTTTCTCATGACTCGTAGAACCTATGAACCTAGAGCTCTGATAACAACTAGTCACGACCAAAAATCCAACTAGTCGCGATGATACCTAACCCAACCCGCTAGTGTCACAACCTAAATTTTCCTCCGTTGGGTATCGTGATGGCACCTAGTCTTAGGGACTAGGTAATCCTAACATTTATGGAATAGCAACAATAATGACATATCATCTAATAATTTATGAAATGAAACTCTCTATATAATATACAATTTCCCAAAACCGGTAGTACAAGTCATAAGATCTACAGAGTTTACTACAACTTCTAAATACGTCTGTTTGGAAATAATTAAAAATAGCGCGAATACAAAATAGGACGGTGACTACAAAGCCTGCGAATGCAGTAACAAGTTTACCTTGAGTCTCCACAATGACAATCTGCACCGCTAGCTATCAATCAGCTGGCTTCGCAACACCTAGATCTGCACAAAATATGCAGAAGTTTAGTATGAGTACACCATAGCGATACCCAACAAGTATCAAGACTAACCTCAGGGGAGTAGTGACGAGGAACAGTCAAGACACCTACTGGACTAAACAACTTTAACAAATATGAGTATAGGAACAACAAAGTATGATATCTACATAAAGACCACACGGTATGGCTAACAATACAGTAATTGCAATAAGAAAGGAAAACAATAAGTATCAGACTACCCAAATCATGACACAGGAGGAGGAACGGAAAAATAAATCCAAAATCCGAAATCACAGATTAGAAAGGACAACTAATAACTCAACAACAATGACTATTTTCACATTAGGTTTTAGTCAATAAACTCCACGAGGTACCGAACCTCAGGCTAGTCATAACTCACGGGTCCCAACACCAGAACCCTAACTTTTGGCATCCTGTTCCCTCATCTCAGCTAATAACTACACGAACAACTCACGTGCCAAATAGAGTCATTCTCACATAGAAGGCAAGTAAACAAGGGTATGCATCTATATTCAACAATACCATGGAACCCCTTTCATCGATAAGAGTGTTTGATTACGTGTATTCTTGTGTTATTTTCCTAACATAATTCAACCAGCTAATAAGGATAAGTAAAAGAAACGGAAAACACGTAAAATGTTTTTTTCTCACAACTTTTACAAGATAAAGCTCACACAGGTAACTATACTACTACACAAATATCAAAAACAAGAATGCCCTAGGCCATCACAATGCATCACAACTCGATCCCTGACATAGCGCACCTTGTCTCGCCGTGTGTGCAATAGTAAAGTAAATGCCCTCCTTGTCTCGCCACACGTGCATAATAATGTTCCCACCTTGTCTCGCCACATGCGCAACCCACATATATATCCCGCCTTGTCACGTTGCATGTGCAAATATCAATAATAACAACATCACGGCAAAAACCTGGTGCAACCCCATATCAACAACCGCACAACAGAAACCTCGTGTATCACAATAACCACAACCGCATGGTAGAAACCTCGTGCATCACCACAACAAGTACAACAACAACAATGACAATAGTACAAAGTACGATCAGTAAATCAACTCAAAAACCTTCGATCGCAAGAAATGGTAGATCTATTTCACAAGGAATAACCACAACAAGGAATACTAATCATACTAAGAACATCTCAACAGGGAAGGAAATAATATGTAACAAAGATCCCACAATGTACGGTTCAACAACAAGAAACTAACACGAGTCAAACAATTCCAAATAAGGGCAAGTCCACTAAGGCATATGATTTCTAAGCTTCTTTTAAGTTTTGACAATTACGGGAGAGATACAACCAATTCAAATAAAAGTAGGCACCGATAAGATCACCATAATCTCAATTAAGGGAGAACATTTATAAAAGGGATAACTACAACTTCTAATACAGATAAGCAGCTAGGGAGAAGATAACATGGCAATGGAAGAGATAAGAGTCTCAATTAAGGCACATAGGAATCAAGTAACAATAAGAGTGAATCATGAAGTAACTTATTCTAATTAAGCAGATAAAGGTGAAAGTAGTAATTAAGGAACGTAATCATAACAAGAAAAACGGCATAATCAATGAATACCAGGACCTAGGATCCCTAAAAGGACGATATCCACAAATAAGTCTGAGCACGTACTCGTCACCTCGTGTACACGGACTACAATCAACATAGAAGACTCAAATCCTAAAGGGTAGTTCTCCCACACAAGGTTAGGAAAGATACTTACCTCAAAGAAGACAAATCGGTACTCTAAAATGAATTTCTCGAGCGAAAAGACCTCCATACGGCTCAAATCTAATCAAAATAACTTCAAAGAACAAATAAAACTTATAAGAAAGTATTTCGGATCATAAAGTCTCAATCTTTATAAAACTCTAGAAATCGATCCCAAAAGTCGACCCCCCGGCCTGCACCTCAGAACCCGACAAATTTCACAAAACCCGAACACCCATTCCGATACGAGTTCAACCATACTAAAATTATCACATTCCGATACCATTTCGTCCCTCAAATAATGATTTATCATTTTAAAAACTTTCTTCAAAAACCAACATTTTCCTCAACTCAAAACACAAATTAAATGATAAAAATGAAAATAAAATCATGAAATATATTAAATTCTAGATGAATAACATTTACCCAATCGATTTGCTTGAAAACCCCAAAAAGAACCTCCCAAAACCGAAGTCTAAAACTGAAAATATGAAGAAAATGGACAAACCCTCGGCTTAAATGATTCTGCCAGGACTTCTGCATCTGCGGACAAGCAACTGCATCTCGGCACCGCATTTGCGAGAAAGAGTCCGCATCTGCGAACTCAGCTAACAGGTTTGGAACTGCATCTGCGGATTTACAGCCACACCAGCAGCACCGCAAAAACGAAAGGGGAAACCGTAGAAGCGAGATTCTTCGCAGGTGCGATCGCTGGACTGCAAAAACGGCCTTCGCACCTGCGTGCCAGTCTTCGCAAAAATGAGCGAGCTCCCATTTCTTCATAAACGCAGAAGCGGCCAGGCTCAGGCAGAAGCGGAGCCGCACCTACGCTCCAAAGTGTCGCAGGTGCGAAACACCAGAACAAACCTGCTCAAAACTATGAAAAACATCTGAAACTCGACCGGAACACGCCCGGGGCCCCCGGAATCCCGTCCAAGCATACCAATAAGTTCTATAACGGACTCACTCGGGTCCTTAAATCACATTAAATAACGAAAAAACTACGAAACACACCATGAATCGAACTTATGAACTTCCAAATCTTCCCACTTCTAAAACTCGTGCCGAAACCTATCAAACCAACCTGGAATGACGTCAAATTTTGCAGACAAGTCCCAAATAACACAATAGAGCTTTTATAGCTCTCGAAATTGAATTCCAATCGCGATATCACCAAAGTCAACTATTGGTCAAACCTCTCCACTTTCCAAACTTCAACTTTTGCCGAAATTTTTCAAATCACCCTGTGGACCTCCAAAACCAAATCCGGACGCACGCCTAAGCCCAAAATCACCATATGAAGCTGCTCAAGATCAAATGTCACCGAACAGAACTTAAATTCTCAAAATAACCAGCCGGGTTATTACAGATAGGTAAGCCAAGTAACATTTAACACAACTCATATGAGAATAATAAAAGTAAATGAGTAAAATAACTTAATTTCTATACAACTCCCAAGGATTGGTAGTACAAGTCATGAGCTTCGATGCTCATTCACAAATACGGGAAAGTAGACATGCTTTTCAAGTATAATAGTACAAGCCTAAATCTTACAAATGAAATCAATTAAACATGTGTTTATCAACTATTTTTTTTTCAATTTACCACATTAGATAAGACTGTTCATTTACCAATTAACATAAGGAAAATGCATCTCTATGCCTACACAGATGTCATGTCACTGTCTAGCATGAGGATGGTGCATCTCTATGCTATGCATAGATTTATCAAAATAATCACACTTAGCAATGTATGGGTGCCTGGCATAACTGCCCATCATCGAGCACGTGTATATAACACTATGCATGTGCCCGCTGCTGGCATGTTAGACTCTGGAGGAGTATATCCTATCCAAGCGCTAATCATAATCACATAGCCCAAATAGTGGGTCCTGGTGCACGCGTAGCCTCAAAACAGTGCAGCTTAGCCCAATATGGGGCCTGGTATATGCGTCACCTCAATATCAATATGACCGTTATGGCGTGTAACCCGATGTAAGTATCCATGTCAATATGGCTCTATGACCCTTACCAGTCATCAATCTGCTCAAGTCTCAAATATGCAGACATCTCATAGAAACACAATCTAATTGTATAACACAGAATATCACAATATTTCTCAATTACAGTTCAAACTCGTGTCACGTAAATGGACACAAATATCATGGGAGACAGCATATCAAAATTGCATAGAGATAGAGATATAAAACGTGGATGTAACTATCATTGCTGTATAGTATGACTACAACTAAGGCAAATAGCTCAACATGGCGAAAATAACTCTATCACGTCTCAAACAATTGAGCAAGTAGATTAGGCATGGTTTCTATCATGAATAATATCCCACGTACTCACATAAATGGAGAAGACATGATATCAAAGAAGCATGATAGAAAAACAAGGCATATAATAACCTAAGAACTAACCGAATCATGAATACCTCGGTGCATGCACCCACGACCGTCACATAGCATGTGCGCCATCCCCAACCCATGTTTACTATCATAGTTCTCAAGTATATTACTCTCAAATCCAAGTTTAGATATGTTACTTATCCTCAAAACAAGCCAAATCAAATACCAAGCAAGCCAAACAATACTCTAAAAATGCCATCCCGTGCAAATCAACCTCCGAACAGCTCGAAACTAGACAAAAGCAACTCAAAAATATCAAATAATGCTATAGGAAATAACCCCAAGCGATTAAGGTCACATATTTAGTCAAATACCCAAAGTCAACAAAAAATTCAAACTCGGGCCAGCACCTTTGAATCCAACAAAACTCATAAATTCTGACAACCATTCAATTATGAGTACAACAATACTAATTTCACTCAAATCCAACTCTAAATAGATGTTCAAAACTCAATAATTCACTTTGGAAGAATTTAGACAAAACCCCCCAAATTTCTTCTATTCAAATCCTTAATTTAGGTGTAATAATCCATGGAAAATATATATATAATCAAAACAAAGATAAATTACTTACCCTCAAGATTTGGGTGTTTATCTCCTCCAAAATCACCTCAATTGTACTCCAAGAACTCGAAAGTGAATAAAATGAACTCAAAATCCCGAAATTTGAAGTTTTAATGCACTACTAGTGGTCCTTCTTCGCGATCGCAGTCGTCAACCTCGTGATCGCAATTCAAAAAAAATTCCTGCACAATTTTTACCTTTTGCGATCGCGCTTATGTCCCCGCGATTGCGATGAACAAATTCCGTTAACCCTTCCAACTCTTCCCCAAAAGCCTATAGCGTAACGTCCATAACATTTCGTACAAACCTCTAAATAAAAAACGGCTTGCTTTTCTCTAAAGTAGACACAATGGGCTAAAACTTTAATTTATTGGATCACCTTAAAATTCCTTATAGATTGCAAGATATAAGCTCCCGATTTCAGCTCAGTAACAACAGAAATTTCTTCCCCGCGAATGCAAAGATTTCTCCGGGGCCACAGGTCTAATTTTTCATTTTACTCTTCGCGATCGCGGCCCAAAGCTTCGCGATCAGGATGTACACCCCTGTAGCCAAAAGCGAGTAGTTGAAAAGGGCCTAAAAATGGTCTGAAACTCACCCGAGCACTCCGTGACTCCATCCGAACATACCAACAAGCACCAAAACATAAAACGGGACTACTCGAGCCTCAAATCACACATAATAACATCAAAGCCACGAGTCGCACCTTAAATCAAACTTAATGAACTTTTTATTGTTCAACTTCCAAAACTCGTGCCGAACTATATCAAATCAATTCAGAATGACCTCAAATTTTTCATGCAATTTACAAATAACATAAAGATCCTTTTCCAATTCCCGGAACAACAATTCGAATTCGATATAATCAAAGTCAACTCGATCAAACCTATGAACTTTCCAAATCTTCAAATTGCCAACTTTCATCAATTAGTGCCAAAACCTTCTAGAAATATCCAAATGCAAATGCGTGCATAGGACCAAATCCAAAATTACCATCCGGAATAACGGAACCATCAAAACTCCGATCCAGAGTCAAATATAAAAAGTCAAACTTGGTCAACTCTTCTAACTTAAGGCTTCTAAGATGCGAATTATTCTTCCAAATCAATCATGAATCACCCAAAAACCAAATCCGACGTTATACACAAGTCATAATACATCATATGAAGATACTCATGACCTCGAACCATCAAACGGAATTCAAATGCTGAAACGACCAGTCGGCTCGTTACATTCTTCTGTTGAGAAACATGTTATTCGTATTTATCTTTTTGGTTGCTACTTACTATGCTTCACACCTATATTCTTTTATGTATATTGTTATTTGGACCACTAGTAAGTGTCAATGTCGACCCGTCGCTACTACTTCTTCTAGGTTAGACTAGATACTTACTGGACACGTGTTGATTTACATACTCATACTACACTTCTGCACTGGTGGTGCAGGTACCGAGACATGTACATCCAGTTGTCACTCAGGAACATAGGCGTATCAGTTGGGAGACTTGGTGGTGAGCTATTTCATATGCTTCGACTCAAAGAAACCAGAGTCTCATTCCCCTATATTTATAGTATTCGTCTACTTTCATCCAAACATAAGTTGTAGTGGTTCAGTATATTCCATTAGATGATCATGCACTTATGACACCGGATTTTGGAAATTTTTAGCAGGTGTTTCATGGTGCTAATTATTGTTAAATCATTCAACTTTATGTTTTTGTTCATATTTTGTAACTTGGTTAAGATGATAGCATTTTACCATTGTATCTAAATCTACTTCCACTTACTTATTTTCATTACTTTATATAAAAAGTGTTATGAGCGGTCGATTGTGGTGATGATCTATAATTGGCTTGCCTAACGGCAATGTTGGGCTCCATCACGGCCTAAGCTAGGAATTGAAACGTGACATGCATAAGCGTAAAGGATTGCAGTTTGGTATTTATACTTGAACCTTGACTTTGTATACTTGATCAAGGATTTATGGATGAATTTGGTTTTATAGAGCTAATTATGATTAAAAGAGAAAAAATACTCACTTAATTGATGCGTCAAAATATAAATGAATAACATGTGTCTTCCTTTTAATTTAAACCTTTGTCACATAACCGTCATTCAATTAAATAAATGTACAAAAGATCTTAATATACAACACATGACAATTAAAATTTATAGATATAATTTGTAATGAAAGGAGGAAATTAAAAATAAAATAATTAATAAATCATAACTCATTTACATTTTAAATTGTTTAAAATTATCCATAATATAATTTTCTTACATTATAATACTAACTTCTAGCATTAATTGCAAAATAAAGTCAACAATCTCGTATTAGATGCGGAAAATGTTAGTAATCTGTATTCGAAAAATAAATTCTAGAAACTCAAACAACATAAGACAGAAATGTAGAAAAAGCATAATTATATGTGAGCCCACTACAGCGTTTCGTTAAGGAACTTAATTCCCTCCTAGTACTCGAGGTTTAGGATTATTTCCTCATATGATAGATGAACAACCTCACTGACGTAGTGGTTCTTCAAACCCTAATGACCAACGAATGCAAAAATCGGGAGAAAATCATACGTATAAGAACTTACTGTTTAATGCAGAAAGTAACGCAGAGAGAGAGCGAGAGCGAGAGAGAGAGAGAGAGAGAGAGAGAGAGAGAGAGAGAGAGAGAGAGAGAGAGAGAGAGAGAGAGAGAGAGAGAACTTCCAAATATTCATAAGGAAAATATGATGAAATGGCAGGTATTTATAGCCAACATTGGATTGAATGAAGAGGTGTAACTCAAAAGTCTATCATAATATTTAACAAATAAAGTTGGTCCAAAAAATTATCACGACCCAAAATCCCGCCACAAGCGTCGTGATGGCACCTAGTCTCTAAGACTAGGTAAGCCGATTACTAACAACGATTAAGCCAGTTTTTACAATAATAATTTGAAACAGAGTCTAATATGAATACGAAAAAAAAAGCGAATTAAGCCTACACAACAATAATCATAACAACCTCCCAAGATTTAGGTACTACAGAGTCACGAACTCTAGCTGAATACATGGAAAGATCTCAAAGATCGAAATACAATACTGTTCAAATGACAAGATGACAGTACAATGACAGGAAAGGACTCCAAAGGACTGCAACGACCAAGCAACTCTACCTTGAATCCTCGAGATCAACAAACTAACTCTGCACGAGTCCAATATCTCCAATACCTAGCTCTGCACAAAAATGTGCAGAAGTTTAGTATGAGTACACCATAATCGGTACCTAGTAAGTATCAAGACTAACCTCGGTAGAGTAGGGACAAGGTACAAGTCAAGACACCTACTAGTCAAAATAACTTATGCAGTATAGAAGTATAAAGCTAATAATGAAAGCAGGAATCAATCAATGGCAACAAGAATCAACATATGATATAGACAATAAAATAATACTAACACCGTGAAAGTACCATTCAAACCAAATAAGGCAAACAATAATTACCAATTAAGCCACGCCACTCTAGCACAAGTTTCGCAACAAAATTACTCCGAGATACCTCATCTCATAGTCCCAAGTCACATGTCTCAACCCACCATCATATGCTCACGGTACCTTTTTCCCACATTGCAAATCACAACTGCACGAACAACTAACGTGCCAATATCTCAATCCGCCTGGCATGATCACAGGCTCACAATCACAACCCGGCATGGTCACATGCTCAATATAAAAATCCGCCCAGCATGGTCACATGCTCAATATCACAATCCGCCTGGCATGGTTACGAGCTCAATATCACAATCAGCCCATCATGATCATAGGCTCAATATCACAATCCGCCCGACATGATCACAGGCTCAGTATCACAATCCGCCCGACATGGTCACATGTTCAATATAACAATTTGCTCGGCGTGGTCACATACTCAATATCACAATGAAAGCAGATAATACGAGGATACATAGGCATGATCAATAAATGCCAAGTTTCATACTCCTGAACTAGGATAAGTGGCCTGCTACGATGTAGGCTTGTGCGAGTTTACTATAAAAACCAACGTCAACAAGTACTATCAAAGACATCGAGTAACTCATCGAAGAAACACAACAAGTCACGTAAGGTGTATGACGTACACAAGGAAAAACACACCATCACACGAATATCACCAACAAAATTTCCCCAGGCCATCACACATCATCCCTGACATTGTCACATGTATCTCTTTGATAGCCACCCGTGTCACTCTATCTTGACAATATCGTTAGCCACCCGTATCACTCTGCATAATAGCCACCCTTATCGCTCTGCCAGGACAATAGTACAATAGCCATATGTATTACTCCGCACAAACAACAATGATGAGATTCCACCCTTATGACCTTCATAACAACAACGGTAAAATGCCACCATTATACTCCGCATACCAACAACCAATCCACACAACAATTCACATGTGCTACATAACAACAACACGATATATCAAGGCGTATCACAAGTTCCCATAGGCCACAACCTTTCCAAAAGAACCAATAATATAAATATTTCCATAACAAATAGCCCACAACTAAAACACAATGTGTATAGAATCTCAATAACAACAAAATGAACGAGAAAGTAACTCAACTATGAACAACACTCCCTTTAAAAACGACTTCAATTGAAATATATTAATGAATATAAATAACTTCAAATTCAATTAATTCTCTTTAGGATAAACTCGATAATGAATGTATTTACATGAAATGGAAAACTTCGGATTCTAGCGTATGAAATAGGCTAACAATGAAAGAGTTAGCACGAGCTAGCAACTATGTTAAAATGCAGGAGAATAACTCGGTAACAAAAAGTATATCATGTAACAACAATTTCAATTAGGAGTAACTCAACAATAAAGGAAGTCACTTAATGAAAAAAGAGGTCACAACTTCAAATAAATCATATAAGAGTAAACTTAACAAGTAAAGGATGTGACATGTAACGACAACTTCAAATAAAACATGGGAAAGTAAACAAGACAATTAAAAGATATAACATGTTCTAACAATCCCAAATAAATACATGAAAGAAGTCTAAGAGTCTAAAAATCGTCAATTTCCACATATAAGCCCCAGTACGTACTAGTCACCTCGCTTACACGACTTTCACATGACACAAATTAGCACAAACAACTCATATCCTAAGGGGTAGTTACCCCCACAAAGTTAGGCAAGATAATTACCTCAAAGAAGCCAAATCAATACTCTAAAATGACCCTCTTGGGTGGAAAAAACTCTAAACGGCTCAAATCTTGCCAAATTAACTTAATATCATAAATAAAATCCATAGGAAATAATTTCGGATAATAAATCTTCGATCTTTAATGAAAACTAAAAGGTCAAGCTCGAGATCGCACCTCGTAACTCGACAAAATTCACAAAATTCGAACACCCATTCCGATACGAGTCCAACCATACCAAAATTATCCTATTCCGACATTAAATCGGCCTTCTAATCCTCATTTTACATTTTTGAATGTGTCAAAAAAATTCTCATTTTCTCCAATTCAAATCACTAATTTAATGATAAAAAAAATATGGAATCATGAAATATAATCAAATCCGGATAAAGAACACTTACCCCAATCCAAAGTGTGAAAATCCTCTCCAAAATCGCCCAAATCTGAGCTCTCTAACCCAAAAAGTGATAAAATATCAAAAGCCCTCGAAACAGAGTACTTTATATTCTACCCATTGATTTACTCATTGTGATCATGGAACATCACTCGCGATCACAGAGACAAAATGTTAACAGCTGACCAAACCTATTTCCGCAAACACGACACACAACCTCCTGCTCACTACTCGAACGTGGTTGCAACCACACGATCACGGACAACAAAGCCCTGATGCCCCTTCCAGCTTCCCTTATACGTGATCGCGTAACTCAGATCACGAACGCGACAACATAATTCCCTCAAGCTTCACGAACGCGATCGCCTCTTCATGACCCTGAAAAACAAAATACCTGAGTCCACCATAACACTACACGAACACGAAAGAACAGGTGCGAACGCGATGAAGAACACTAGGTAACAAAATCAGCAATCCAAAAATAGAAGGAAATGACCCGTAGCCCATCCGGAACACACCCGAGGCCCCCGAGCCCCGTCCAATCATACCAACCAGTTCTGTAACATAAAACGGACCTGTTCGAGGCCTCAAATCACATCGAACAACACAAAAACTACAAATCACACCTCAAATCGAACTTAATGAACTTATGAACTTTCAACTTCTACAACTCACGCCGGATCATATCAAATCAACCCCAAAGAATGTCAAATATTGCATGCAAGTCCCAAATGACACAACGGAGCTATACCAACTCCCGAAATAAAAATCCAAACCGATATCAACAAAGTCAACTCCCGGTCAAACCTCTCAACCTTCCAAGCCTTCAACTTTCTAACTTTTGCCAAAATGCATCAAATCAACCTACATGCCTCCAAATCTAAATTTGGACATACACCGAAGTTCAAATCACCATACGAATCTATTGGAATTATTAATATACTATTCCGTAGTCGTCTTCACAAAAGTCGAACTCCGGTTAACTCTTTTCACTTAAGCTTCTAAAACAAAAATTATTCTTCCAAATCAATCCCGAATCATCTGAAAACCAAACTCGATCACACACGCAATTCATAATACACAATACAAAGCTACTCAAGACCTTAATCCACGGAATAGGACGCTAATTCTCATAACAACCGGTTGGGTTGTTACAAAAATTAATCAATCAATCCGATCATTTGATAGAATTTGAATCTGAAGCCGAATCCGAGAAAGCAACGACGATCATGGCATGAGGCTTAACTTCTTTTCAATTTCTTAAAATATATAAGTAGTGCATTCGTATATATACCCAACAAATGTCTTTTCCTCCTAAAAAATGGGACAATGTTCCTTTGTAGAATGTCTTTTCAAATTTTATCATTCGCTCAATTTCCCTTTCAACCGTTTTATGCTACTTTTAAGCTTAAACCCCAAAAATCCCCCACATGAATGTGGAATGGATATACAATAGAAATAGGCATGAAAAACTGTATCATTCACAAGTAATGCTTAATTATATCTGGATAAGTAGGTTTCCCTTTGAACTTTTCGTAGTGAACTTATATCGATAGATTGACTTCTTTGAACCATCAAACTTTGATATATATCTAGGAAATCGTAGGTTACTCATCCACGTCCAATCCATACTCAACAATGAGTGGAAACGATCGTTCGAAGAATAGTACCCAATAAGAGTCAGAGTCGATTTTTACAAGAAGTTTAATTACACTTGATGAGGGAAAAATAATAACTAAATTGCGCTTCCAAAAAAGGGATTTTGTTTTCTACTTCAAAATTAACGCTAATAATTATAAACTAATGATAAGAAACTAGAAAGCGAGTGATTGTTTTTGTTGTTTTTACCAAATGGTTAAAATGCCTAGGGATGTGACCTTCACCTAGGTATTTGCCTAATGGGTTAAATACGTTAACACTTGGTTTATTTATTGGGGTGTATTATAGCTCTCAACTCTAAGTTACCCACTCAATACCTCTCAGGCATAGAGTGATTTTGCCCAATTTGGCTTTCTCAAGATGAAATGTGTATCAAGATAAATAGTTGATATGAGCTCAAGTCGAGTTTTTCCTATCTCTAGTTCAAACCCTTTAATTAGGCTAATCAAATTATTTATTAGCCCAATTTCTTGTTAGCCAAGTTTTCCTAGACTAGGTCTGTCTTTCTCAAGGTCTGTCTTTCTCAAGTAAAGACCAAGTCAAAAAGGCATGAATCAATGTTTGCAACCATTGATTTATAAAAGTAAAGCATAAATAAATCTATATAATCAACATATAATCATAAACAAGTATTAAATTAAATATCCATAAGGTTTACACACTAGGTTTGAGTCACAACCCTAGTGAAAATCTAGCTACTCATAGTAGAAAATGAAGAAAACAAAGAAGAAATACTCATTAAACTCATAATATAAAATTAAAATGATAAACTATGATGTTTTTGTCCCAAAATGATCACAAATTTCCTAAAATGGAAAATTACAATGGCTACAACTGCTTGAACTTCAAAACTTGACCTAAAAATGTGATACCCGTCTACTTATAGTGATCCGAAATTTGCTGACAAAAATTTCCCTCGGGAGGTTATGCGACCATACAATTCCATGTGTGGTCCGCACAATTACATGTGCGGTCTGCACATTGATGGTCTTTCAAGGAACTGGATTCTGCAGCCGCATAATTTGGTATGCGGCTGCAATACATCTTCAGCGGCCGCACAATTCTTGTGCGGTCTGCACTTCTGGCAAGGCTTCAGTGTTGGTCATTTGCACACTCTCTAAACTTTTTGAATTATCGTTAGTGAGGACCATGTTCTATGGCTGCACAATTCATATGCGGTCCGCACATCTGCTTCAAGTCTGCGGCTTCTTCACCAGTTATGCGGCCGCAGAGGAAAATCTGCGGTCCGCACTTGCTTCTGTGGCCGCAAAAATACCTCTGAGGACCGCACTTCTTGTGTGTTGTCCCCTGCTTGCCTTGTGAGTCGGAACACTCCTTTTTGAGTAGGATTTCTTCATAAGAGCTCAAGTTTCCAACATTCCTACAATTTCCACACTTTCACCAGTTTTGGGAACGTAAATCAATACTTTTGGACTAAAACAAAAGTAAAAAGGTACTAATAAGTGATCAAAATCTACACTTATCAACTCCCACAAACTTAAGTCTTTTCTTGTCCTCAAGCAAATAGATGATTTCCTACCTCCTCAAAGTTAAAGGTCATTTTAGCGAGTGAATGGTGAGCCATTCATACTCAGTTGAGACCAACAACTACCCACACTACTCATGCATTATCAATAAGGTGACAAGTTAAATATTCATGCACATATAGTTCTAATGTGACATTTGAACTTCAAGAATTGACTTTACTCATCAAGGACTCTTGTTCAATCATGTAGGTCATGGTGGATTCCAACTTTCCTCCAGTACCTTCCATTTTCCAAGCTCACTTAAAAAGTTAGCACTCAATCTTAAGATTCATGAAAATGTTCACTCTTATCTCACAAGAAAATGTCACAAGTACGGCTTCAAGTACCATAGGATTTCCCCTCATGTAGATCACCACTAATGTAACCTCACTCGGTTCGAAATCAAGTAGGACTTCTTTGGGGTTGTAGTGAAGTCTTTTGAATTAGGGTAGGATACCATATGGGTAAGTGGTTACACCTTTCCTTAAGCACTCTAAATTTTCATTTCTCGACTCACAACTACCAACTCTTAGAGGTATTTTCCTTTTATTGGGGGCTAGAGAGACTTGACATCATTCTTTCTTGTTAATTTAATTCTTTTTCCCCCTTTAATGGTCATTTTAGGGATCATTACCTCTTTTTGAACCCATCAACCCTTCCACTTATTCTCTATTTTGCATTTTTCTTTTTGTTCTTTTTATTTTCTTACCTTCTCTTTTCATAAAGATCAAATCTCTTTTGTGCCTTGATACCTTTTTCAAATTTCTCATATCTCCTCCAAACTTATGCTTTAAGCCACTTATTTCACAAGAGTGTTAAGGAAATTCCGGGTGTCAAGAGAGGATCACGACAAAACGGGTAAAGGCTTATAACATGGTTATGAAATAAGAAAGGTTAGAGGCTCAAAGGGCATTGACTAGGGATAACGACATTGGTTGGCAATAGAAAGCTCAAACATGCCAAGGTAAGCCTATAATAATTTCTCAAACCAAGCAAAACTTAGGATTTCGCCTTGAAGTACATTCGCAAAAAGTTCTAGACCATTTGCATGGATACCTGGACTAGAAACAATTCACCTTACCCCTCGCGCAACTAGATCGTAAAAGAGGATAGACTCGAGAGCCTAAAACAACCACATTTAATTAAAGATCACTATGGTCCAATAAACCACTCGATGATTGCCAAAGTCAACTCAAGAGCCTCAAAGTGACTAACTAGAGCTATTTCTTTCAAAAATCTGGTCTCTAACCATAAGCACGTAGTTAAATGTGTTGGAACCAAATGAAGCATGATTAATTCTTCTAGAATGACTTGATTAGGCTTTTTTATTCATTACAACTACTATAGTTATCATCTAAACACAAAAACGGACTCATTCCCTTAAGAAGGTTGGCACGCCATCCATCATTGGGACGAGTCACGCGGTTCATAATAAAACTACCTTTGGAAAGAACCGTGGCATTAAGAAAGCCAAAGGCTTATTATCTGTGAAAGCATAAATAGAGGCTACTTAACAAAATAAGAACTAAAGTGGAAAAACAAAGAAGCTAATGAATAATAACTACTAAAGAGATATAACTACAAATAACAAAAGAAATAGAATAATCATATTATTATAGTCCAAATGCATCCAAAATAAACGTATCAAATTAATTCCCCCCCTCCCCCCAGAATAAAAGTAAGCGTTGTCCCCAATGCTTAGCAAAATAAGAGTGAAAGAAGAGGGTGAAGACAACTCCCTAAGGATCTTCGAACATCGTAGTGTCCCCATCAATATCATCTCCCTTAGGATCAGCCAATTGTATCTCATCATCATCAAATCTTTGCGTGATGGGAGTGGTGAACATCGCACGCACTACCTCTGCAGAGTCAGCAGCAAGGTTTGGTTCCTCAGACTGGCCAGCTGGTGCTACCGGTACAGAAGGTGCTGATGGTTCTGAGACAGACTGGTGCAGGTAAAGTAGAAAATCAAAAGGTAGGTCCCCAACTGTAGAAAGTCTCATCATCTCCTGTTTGAGCTTGTCAGCTGATTTGTGGCTTGCCTAGGACTTTCTCATCTTCTTCACTTCCTTTCCCAACTCCTCAATAACTGACCGGTACTGCACCAAGGTGTCCATGATCGTCTTCTGGTTGTCCAAAATCTTCTTGATCATCTCATCAATGTTAGAGGGATCCTGTGGTGTATGGGTAGTGGATTGCGCTGCAACAGTACTAGATAAGTCATTAGTTGTCTGCATCTAGTTGTTGAGACTAGCCAATGTCTAGGAGACTCACAACACAGATAATGGAGATGTGGGCATGGGCACTGGCCTCAGAGCTGGAGCAAGGGCATCACTAAGAGCGGTGGTAGGAACTGAGGATGATGGCGGAGGCATAGTAGCGGCACTGGAAGAGGGCTCAGTAGAGGTGGATGGAAGGTTTGATGTCTCAATAACTACTACTACTAGCTCATCAGACTGGCATGTAGTGGTATAAGGCTGGATTTTCATCTTTAGGTTGGTATCATCCATCAGTGAATACTAATCAAATGGCTTCTTCGGCTTCACCTTGGTATCAAAAGATCTCGGCTCTACCTTTGCATCTGTGAGGTACTCTATGATAGTGTTGGGATAAGGGTAGGCCGAGCTAGCCCGTCGTGCTATCAAGGAAATGTTGTCCAACATCACGAAACCCAAATTAATTGGGTACTCGGCCATGATGGAAGCCGTAATAACAACCCGAGGAATAGGAAGATGAGTCTCATTCTGGCTTGGATCCAACCTGCTACAAACAAAGGTCTGGCACCCTTTCGCCTCGAAGCTCAATGTGTTCCGCTAAACGGGAACCCCATCGATAATCTATGGTGGTGGCCGCCCTGGTGGTGCTAAGATCTCAGCCAGCCAAGTTTGGACTTCTTCTTTTATTGCACATATCTCTAGGTATTCCTTTAGCTCCACGTCCTCAAATCCCAAGTATTCATTTAGCGTATGCTGATCAAACCTCACCTTAAGGTTGCATACTTTGGTCACATTCGGCCCCTTCTTTATGTGGGAAACATTAGAACTCTCAGACGAGGTATACCTTGGGATCCCCAACTCTCTCAGTGAACCACATCCAACCC
>ML353111.1:0-103397 GCA_005239505.1 Nicotiana paniculata
TATATATATATATATATATATATATATATATATATATATATATATATATATATATTAAACCTTCTGCGAGCCTAACACATTTTTACACCATTTTTGTACGGAAAAGAGCTTGGGGGACGAATTTTGAAGAGGAAAATCCTTGTTCTTCATAGAGGTAAGTGTTTTGATTATTAAAACTCAATCATGGATGATTATAGAACATAAAACCAGTGTAAATTCATGGAAAATCAGTAGAAAAAGATGGGTTTAGGGCTTGAGATTTTCAGACCTTTAGGGATTGATTTGAGGGGTCAAACGAACTCCGATTTTAGTGTTCTTTATATGTACGGACTCATGAGATGATGAAGAACAGTTTTGCATAAAAATTTCCGAGTTTTGGGACGTGGTTCCGGGGTTCGGGTTTTGACCAAATTCGGATTTTTGAGCTAAATTGATATTTTTCGATTGGGATTCACTCCTTAAGCATAATTTGATGGCAAAAAAACTGAACTTGGTAGATTTGGAGCACTCAGAGGCCGGATTTAGAGGCAAAGGCACTTCGGAATAATATTTTAGCCGGTTTTGAGGTAAGTAACGTTTCCAAACTTGGTTCTGAGGGAAACCCAGAGCTATTTATGACTATTGTTGAGGTGACGCACATGCCAAGTGACGGGCGTGAGGGCGTGCACCGGGTATTTGTGGCCTGGATTATCCCATGGCCCCGCTTAGTGATTATTCCATGATGATATTTGTGCATCTATTAATGTGGTAATTGTGAACATGTTAGAAATCATGTTAAGTATANGGCTGAAGGCATTTGTGATCCATGTGAGTAAGACTTAAGAGTAATGATTGAGTGAGGCTGAGAGCCTGTTATTGAGACAGTTATGAGAATGGACTGCACACTGCAGTGATATTTAAATCATGCCTTCGTTGGCTTGATATGGCGCTTGGGCCACTAGGGCCCCTCTGAAGTCTTTACACCCCCAGTGAGCGCAGTGATGAGGGATGGATCTTCCCTTGGCATGGATCTTGTCCGTAGTGATGAGGGATGGATCTTCCCTGGGAATGGATCTTGTCCGAAGTGATGAGGGGTGGATCTTCCCTGGGCATAGATCTTGTCCGAAGTGATATTGAGGGATGGATCTTCCCTGGGCATGGATCTTGTCCGAAGTTGATGTTATGTGAGGGATGGATCTTCCCTGGGCATGGATCTTTTCGAAAGATGATATTATGAGAGGGATGGATCTTCCCTGGTTATGGAAATTGTCCGAGTGTTGTATTCCGGAGATGAATCTTCTCCGTGGGGGCTGGACTGGCCTTTTTCCTCAGTACACAGTGACCACGGTCACCGGTGTTTATGCATATTCCAGGATGGAACTTCCCTGGGCCTGAGAGCCATATATAGTACTGAGTGGACTTCTGTGGGAGAGCTGTGAGCACTATATGCATATCCACACTGGTTTCATACATATATTTTATGATGGCATGTAGAGTATACTGGCATACTTGGCATATTTACTCATCCTGATGAACTGTTAGCATGTCTAAATTCTGTATATTATTTATTGTAAAGATTTTTAGGTTTTGTCCGTCACTACTTCTCAACCCATAGTTTGGGTTCGTTACTTCTGAGTTGGTGTACTCATATTACCCCCTGCACCTTGTGTGCAGATCCAGGTACACCGGGACCCGGTAGTGGATATTGAGCAGCGGTCAGTGTTTCTATTGGAGTTGTCGAGGTAGCAGCTGACGATCGCGACCTCGTCTTCTCTTTCTTATTCTACCTGTTGTTCTTTATTTTGAGACAATATTGTCCATTTCTCCTTTTCTTTACTTTATGTTATAGTAGCTCATGACTGAGTGACACCGGATACGGGGTTGGAGGTTTAGAATTTAGTTCTTCAAATATCATTTTAACTTCAGATTCTTAGTTTTATTAATAAATTCGTTTAAAAATCGTATATTTACTGGAATTTGAATTTAGATTAGTTAAAAAGGGAGGCTTGCCTGGTTCTATGACAGGCGCCATCACGACTCCGAAATTGGGTCGTGACAAGATGGTATCAGAGCGCTAGGTTAAATAAGTCTCACCAGTCATGAGCAGGTTTAGTAGAATCTTGCGGATCGGTACGGAGAAGTCTGTACTTATCTTTGAGAGGCTGCAGAACCTTTAGGAAAAATCTCACATTCTTGAACTCTTGTCGTGCGAATCCATTGATTCAACATGAAGCGTAATTCTTTGAACTCATTTCATGTATTCAAACGCGCACGTAAGCGCTCGGTATCAGCCGTGCACCGATGGCTTGTGAGTTCCATGATTTGGGATGTTTAATGGTTTGATTTATGTATGAGCTTATGAAGGATTTAGTTGAATCCCACTGTGGTATTGTGGCAGTGATAGCGTATGGGCAATATGGGTTATAGTTGTTTTGATCTATGGCTTTGAGCCAAGTGGGGGAGTCTGCTAATGATTAGTTGGTTGCCCGATTAAGTGTTGTGTTGGTTTTAGTTTGGGGATATTTGGGAGAATATTCAGTGGCTTATGAGCTTTAGACTGTATGATCTTATGCTTGGGTCTCGTGTGGTGAATCAAGGTTGAGAATTGCAGTATTATGACAAGGAAAATTTTCAATTCAAGGGTAATTCAGAAGGAACTTGGATAAATAGGACCTCTTTATAGTGGGTCGGATCGGCATGGTAAGGGATACAGTTAGTTCTTTGGGTGCTTATGAGGTAATGAGTTTTCTACATGTGTTTCCTAGCAATGCTCTTGGGTGTTGGTGTATGCGGTACATTGTGTAGAGTCGAGATCTGCATGTGTGAATTCACAGTTCAGTTCTGCAAGGAAGGTCAAAATTCTTAGGCGACATTGGCAGTTTCAAACAAATAAGTAAATGATATCTACTGGTGGCTTGAAGTATTTCGTGTGGACTAGCGTTTTGTTGCGATCACTTAGTGTAGCGGAGTTATGTAGGGGTATGACTTTTGGTATTGGATTCGCGTGTTTTGATTTTTATGATGTGTGTCAGGATTTTAGCATGATGTTGTGAGGGTAATTGTTAATGGCAGGATAGTCCTCTCGTGTGAGTCTTTTATATAATTTGATTACGTTGGGATGTTGCGGTTGAGTGCACGAGTTGCACAGGTTATGGATTCGAATTGTATTGATGTGTCATGTCAGAAGAGGTCATTGGACCTAGAATGAATATTTCCAGAATTCTCTACAGCGTAGTTGGAAGGATAAATATCGGGAGTCGGCTTAGAAATTTGCTATAATTCTTGTTTGGGAAGGGGGAGCTTCATGTCTGACTGGTCGAACGAATGGTTGTTAGTTTCTACGTGTTTCTGTCATCATCGGCAGTATATGAAAGTGTAAGAGCGAGGTATTTCTTGATAAGATGTTATTTACCGGTATTGGGTTGTTATAAGCAACTATTATGATTAGGAGTTATCGCCACGAGTGCTTGAGTCATGCAGTGGATCATGGTATTTCATCTTGGGTTACAGATATGACTTGTTACAGTGTGCTCAGACTTATTCAGTTTATAGTTGTGGGATTTTGATCCTGTAAATTGATTCAGAAGTGAAAATGTAGTCCTAAGGTTTATAGGTCAGGATTTGATGATGAAATTTTAGTCATGTTCTGTTATCAGACCTAGATGGGGTAGGGTGATGTGGGATCACCTCCGAATATGTACCTGGAAGGTTACACAACAAATTTTGGTGGTGTTGGAACATCTCTAGGCACGTTCGAGGACGAACGCATGTTTAAGTGGGGGAGAATGTAATGAAACGGTCCGCCGTTACGTAGAACTTGCATTTTTATTGCTGTCATTGACTTGTCATGGATTGATTATTCTATTATTGATGTTTTAGAGTCGATAGGCTTGAAATCGGAATGGTTAAATGAGAATTCAGTAACTTAATCCTTGAAAATAGCCTTAAAGTCGGAAAATTCAACTGGGAGTTTACTTATTGGGAAACGACCTCGAAATGCGGATTTTATGGCTCAGATAGCTTCCTTATGTTATTTGGGACTTAGGAGTGTGTTCAGAATATTTTTGTGATGTCCGGTGTAGAATTAGGCTTGAATTGGCGAAAGTTAGTATTTGGCGATTTCCGGTCGGCTGTGGAAAATAGGTTATCGGGGTCGGATTGGAATTCTGATAGTTTCAACAGGTTCGTAATGCCATTTTGGATATGTCTGAAAAGTTTCAGGTCAATCGGAGTTGTTTTGGATGGTTTCAGCATCATTGGTGGATTTTGGAAATTTCAAAGTTCTTAGGCTTGAATCTCATGTAAATTTGGTGTTTTGATGTTAGTTTTGGTGTTTTGAGATTGAAACTAAGTTTGAATGATGTTATGGGATGTGTTGGTAACTTTGGTTAGGGTCCCGAGGGGCTCGGGATTGATTTCGGGTGGTTAACGGACTCAATTGGACTTAAAAACACTGTTGGTTTTCTGGTTTTTGCACACAACAATTTTATTCTTTGCGATCGCGGGGGAAGTGATGCGATCGCGGTGAGTTATTTTGGGCAGGCACAATTTTCTCTGTGCTATCGCAGGGGAGAAGGTGCGTTCGCAGAGTAGGGGGAGCCCAAGCAGTGCGATCGCATAGAGTCAGGCGCGTGGGAAAGTGAGAAGCATTGTGCGATCGCGTGCCTTGAGCTGTGATCTCGGAGGTCAAAGTGAGAAGTACTGTGCGATCGCATGCCATTGACCACAATCGCGGAGAACAAATAACTGGGCATATATATATTAAACTTTCCGCGACCCTAACACATTTTTACACCATTTTTGTACGGAAAAGAGCTTGGGGGACGAATTTTGAAGAGGGAAATCCTTGTTCTTCATAGAGGTAAGTGTTTTGATTATTAAAACTCGATCATGGAAGATTATAGAACATAAAACTAGTGTAAATTCATGGAAAATCAGTAGAAAAAGGTGGGTTTAGGGCTTGAGATTTTGAGACCTTTAGGGAAATTATTTGAGGGATCAAACGAACTCCTATTTTAGTGTTCTTTATATGTACGGACTCGTGAGATGATGAAGAACAGTTTTGTATAAAAATTTCTGAGTTTCAGGACGTGGTCCCGGGAGTCGGGTTTTGACCAAATTCGGATTTTTGAGCTAAATTGATATTTTTCAATTGGGATTCACTCCTTAAGCATAATTTGATGGTAAAAAAACTGAACTTGGTAGATTTGGAGCACTCAGAGGCCAGATTTAGAGGCAAAGGCACTGCGGAATAGTATTTTAGCCGGTTTTGAGGTAAGTAACGTTTCTTAACATGGTTCTGAGGGTTCGAAACCCCGAGCTAAATGATTTATGACTATAGGTGAGGTGGAGCACATGCCAAGTGACAGGTGTGAGGGCGTGCACTAGGTATTTGTGGCATGGCTTATCCCAAGGCCTTGCTTAGTGATTATTCCATGATGATATTTGTGCATCTATTAATGTGGTGATTGTGAACATGTTAGAAATCATGTTAAGTATAAATGCTAGGCTTCACGCCGGAAATGCTGAGACCCGAGTGGTCGTATATTGCTGTCTCATGTTGTGATTATTTGATGTCATATACTCAGTCATGTTATAGCATATCATTTCATATCTCAGTCTCAGTATTGTTAATTACATGCATATTTATCATTGTTTCTGGCGGATGGAGGCATTTGTGATCCATGTGTGTGAGACTGAAGAGTAATGACTGAGTGAAGTCGAGAGCCTGTTATTGAGACAGTTATGAGAATGGACTGCACACTGCAGTGCTATTTAAATCATCCCTTCATTGGCTTGATATGGCGCTTGGGCCACTAGGGCCCCTCCGGAGTCTTTACCCCCCCAGTAAGCGCAGTGATGAGGGATGGATCTTCCCTGGGCATGGATCTTGTCCGAAGTGATGAGGGATGGATCTTCCCTAGGCATAGATATTGTCCGAAGTGATGAGGGATGGATCTTGCCCGAAGTGATAGTGAGGGATGGATCTTCCCTGGGCATGGATCTTGTCCGAAGTTGATGTTATGTGAGGGATGGATCTTCCCTGGGCATGGATCTTTTCCAAAGATGATATTATGAGAGGGATGGATCTTCCCTGGATATGAAAATTGTCCGAGTGTTGTATTCCAGAGATGGATCTTCTCCGTGGGGGCTGGACTGGCCTTTTTCCTTAATACATAGTGACCACAGTCACCGGTGTTTATGCATATTCCAGGATGGAACTTCCCTGGGCCTGAGAGCCATATATAGTACTGAGTGGACTTCTGTGGGAGAGCTGTGAGCACTATGTGCATATCCACACTGGTTTCATACATATATATTTTATGATGGCATGTAGAGTATACTGGCATACTTGGCATATTTACTCATCCTGATGAACTGTTAGCATGTCTAAATTCTGTATATTGTTTATTGTAAAGATTTTGAGGTTTTGTCTGTCACTACTTCTCAGCCCATAGTTTGGGTTCGTTACTTCTGAGTTGGTGTACTCACATTACCCCCTGCACCTTGTGTGCAGATCCAGGTACATCAGGACTTGGTAGTGGATATTGAGCACCGGTCAGCGTTTCTATTGGAGTTGTCGAGGTAGCAGTTGGCGATCACGACCTCGTCTTCTCTTTCTTATTCTACCTGTTGTTCTTTATTTTGAGACAATGTTGTCCATTTCTCCTTTTATTTACTTTATGTTATAGTAGCTCATGACTGAGTGACACCGGATCCGGGGTTGTAGGTTTAAAATTTAGTTCGTCAAATATCATTTTAACTTCAGATTCTTAGTTTTATTAATAAATTCGTTTAAAAATCGTATCTTTACTGGAATTTGAATTTAGATTAGTTAAAAAGGGAGGCTTGCTTGGTTCCACCACAGGCGCCATCATGACTCTAAAATTGGGTCGTGACACATATGTACCTTCAAAATCATGCATTAAAACAGATTGGTATTTTCTTATAATTTTCTTATATTTTGTCTAATTTATCTAGCATTTTATTTCCAATAAATAATTACAAAATCGCGTCACAAATGATTTCAAAGGCATTTCTTGATTTAGTTCATGGTTTATGGTCCTAATAAGATCAAATTATTTCATAATTAGCCAAACTGACATCTTTTGGCTATAATTGCAATAACTTTGCAATTATAGCCTAAGCATGTAATTTTATACTATTTTCTTACCAGAAATTAGCCTTCTATATTTTTAAAATATCAAATAACTATTTTAAAGTTAATTCCATGCATATGATTCATTTTTATAAATAGTAATTACCTTATAAAACTATTTTAATTAAACTATCTGGGTATTTAACAAATAGCCCATGCCTATTTTAATTTTAGCATAAATTGATTAATCACTCCCTATTAAACCAGCCCAAACCTGATTAAATCAAGCCTAAATCCATTAATCCCCCGACCCAATGTCTTTTTTAATCTGGACAATTGATCAACGGACCAGATCCCCCCTTTTCATAATTAACCTAATAGTCTACCCCTCCCCCCCCCCCCNTCTCAAATGCTCTCTGCCCTAACCCTAATTCCCCCTCGCCGGTGCTCTCATGTCGTCGACTATGGGGGCTTACCACCATTATCCAGCCTTAATGGCTCTCCTATGCCAGGATTCCTGCTTTCTTTGAGGTCCTCAAGGGACTAGTGGCAATTCCACTCACCCCTGGGCCTCTGCTCACCATTCTCAGGCCACCATGGCTTGACCGAGTAAGATCTTTCCTTTTTCCGACTAAACCTATGGGTTTCTAAGCCGGTCTCGCTATTTTTGGGTTATTTTCTAGAAACCCTAACCTCTTCTATTGTACCTCTTAGATCTATAACAGATCTGGGGTCTTTCTGAGCTATTTTTGTTTGTTTCATGAAAAACCTTTCGATTTCTCAAAGCGTCGCTTTATTTTTCCATTAGGGTTTCCGGAACTTTTCTTCAAAATATATTTCTGGTCTTTTAATGTTGTTTTCTGATGTTTAAAATGACCTTTTGTTAAAATTGCTTTTTAGTCATATCTTGTTATCATAAACCTTAGTTATAACACTTGTTATAATTCTGAGTCCGTCTTTGGTAATATGTTTGTGTGCTTGTTTCTCATGAACACTTTGAGTTTCTATGATTTTACCATATTATGTTCAATAGGATTTCTGATTCTTGCTTCTTCTGCTTATATTATGTTTATTCTATTAATTCATGTAATCAGTTCTATCTTCTCTAGTTGAATCCTTGATTCTATGTGATTCTTACTTTACTATGTTTCTGATTTTACTTCATCTTGCCTATTATGTGTTTATTCCGTTTGTTCATAGAAATTTTGTGTTAATTCTGCCCTTAATCAGTATTGTTCCTATTTGAATCCCTAATTTTATGTGGTTAACACCTTTTAATGATTTCTTGTGATGATACCTTTTACTGATTTCCGACCTCTAAGTTATTTTCTCGCATTATTTTATGGTTGACTATTGTTAATTGATTATTATGATATTTCCTTAATTAGAACCTTATGTACCTAGTCCTAATTACCTGTTCTGTACTTGCACTATTTGAATTGTTTCCTTATCTGTTATGTTCCAATTACACATTGATTTCTTTCCTTATTTGTTACATGTTCTTACCGTTTGAAGTTGACTCCCTTAATCAAGGGAGTACTTGCACTGATTTTTCTCTAATTGGTTCTGAGTTCCATAATTTACTGCCTAATTGTGATTCTTACCTTATTCTACCTAGTTTCAAACTACTGTATATTTACACACACTCACTCGAAGAGAATCCACTCACCACACATGAACACACTAGTTCAAACTCTATCTCTTACACTCAAAGCTTTCTGCTCTCTTTCTGTGTCACTTACTATTATTTTAAGTTAGCCGGCTGCAAGCCAAGGCTAACTATTGTGCCCTCCTGTCCCTTCACTTTTGTGGTTAGTGTCTCTTTACTGGTATGTTCTGATTTTCAATTCAAGCCCCAAAACCAATATGTTTCTTTTACTGCTTCAGTTTATCATGTTCCTAATCTGTTTCTATCTATTGTTTTGCTGTTCAACATGTAATTGACCTCCTTGAATCGTTGCTTCATCTAGTATGCTAGTTATGTCTACCTATTTAGGGTTAGCATGTTCTTATAAACCTGTAATCTGTCTCAATGTAACTCTACTCTGTCTTGATGCTTGTGTACTGGTTGCCTAGTTCTGGTATGCACTTATTGATTTGTTACCCTAAGTTGTCTTGATGCTATGCTCAATCATTTTTAGTATGAAATCATATACTATACTATCTCCCAACCCCATGAATCCCCTAGAGCATTTATGATTCTGTGACTTTGTTTTAAATAGCACTCCTGAATCTATGTCTTACTATTTGCACTAATTGCCAAGGACCCCTTTTTCTTATGTGTTCACCATACCTCCTCTACTTGTCCCCAATCCCCAGTTATCCCTATGTGAAGGTTTGTTCTCTGAGTATTGTTGAACTTGTTTGACTGACCTGTTGTTTGTTTAAATTACACAACTGTATTCAAAAGTTGTTTTACTAAACAATTCTCATATTTTATAAAACTACTTCAACTGAGTCTCTTTTTCAGATACTGCTTTCCTGTTAAACCTTTTCAAAACTATGTCAAACACTCTCACTCTACTCTTAGGTCCTTAAGTTCTGCCCCTCCAGTGTATGACTGCCTTGGGATTCCTGTGAGATCCCTATGAACTCTGATGCACTGGGGATGGCACTTCCACACTGAACTTACTCAATTATGGTTGTGAAATCTGGGTGTGAGAACTGCCCGGGATCCTTTGAGGTCCTTAGGGAACTCTGACACACCCGGATATGAGAAAGGCTATGAAACATTTGGGCATTTGAGGTTCTGAGAATCAGGGCCTGTTTTCAGGCTCCCTATAGTGTAACTTCTTATTTTTCTTTATCTATCTATATAATTCATTCACATTGGTTTGTAATAATTGTTCTAAACAAATATTGGGGATTGATAGTGAAAATGGGAGGGTAGCCATGTCTGTTGTCGATATCAATGGAGTAGAAACCATGCCTCAGGCTTACATTTCTATGTGCGCATTAGAATCCATATTTAGGACCAACACATTCTAAGCATGTCATGCATTAGGTATCTGTCACAACCCAATTTCGGAGTTGTGATGGCGTCTGTCGTGGAACCAGGCAAGCCTCCCTTTTTAACTAAGCTAAATTCAAATTCCAGTAAAGATACGATTTTTAAACGAATTTATTAATAAAACTAAGAATCTGAAATTTAAACCTCTAATCCCCGGATCTGGTGTCACTCAGTCATGAGATACTAAAACATAAGCAAAGAAAAGGGGAAATGGACAACATTGTCTCAAAATAAAAGCAATAGGTGGAATAAAGAAAGAGAAGGCGAGGTCGTGATCGCTAGCTGCTACCTCGACAACTCCACTAGAAACTCTTACCGCTGCTCAAAATCTGCTACTGTGTCCTGATGTACCTGGATCTGCACACAAGGTGCAGGGAGTAACGTGAGTACACCAACTCAGAAGTAACGAACCCAAACTATGGGCTGAGAAGTAGTGACGGACAAAACCTCAATTATGTTACAATAATAATATACAGATTTTAGACATGCTAACAGTTTATCAGGATGAGAAAATATGCCAAGTATGCCAGTATACTCTACTTGCCATCATAAAATATATGAATGAAACCAGTATGGATAAGCACATGGTGCTCACAGCTCTTCCACAGAAGTCCACTCAGTACTATATATATGGCTCTCAAGCCCTGGGAAGTTCCATCCCGTAATATGCATAAAGACCGGTGACCGTAGTCACTATGTACTGAGGAAAAAGGCCAATCCAGCCCCCACGGAGAAGATCCATCTCCAGAATATAACACTCGGACAATTTCCATAACCAGGGAAGATCCATCCCTCTCATAACAAAGCTTCAGACAAGATCCATGCCCAGGGAAGATCCATCCCTCATCACTTCGGACAAGGTCCATGCCCAGGGAAGATCCATCCCTCATCACTGCGCTCACTGGGGGTGTAAAGACTCCGGAGGGGCCCTAGTGGCCCAAGCGCCATATCAAGCCAACGAAGGCATGATTTAAATATCACTGTAGTGTGCAGTCCATTCTCATAACTGTCTCAATAACAGGCTCTCGGCCTCACTCAGTCATTACTCTTCAGTCTCACTCACATGGATCACAAATGCCTCCATCAGCCCGAAACAATGATAAATATGCATTTAATTAACAATACTGAGACTGAGATATGAAATGATATGCTATAACATGACTGAGTATATGACATCAAATAATCACAACATGAGACAGCAATATACGACCACTCGGGTCTCAGCATTTTCGGCGTGAAGCCTAGCATTTATACTTAACATGATTTCTAACATGTTCACAATTACCACATTAATAGATGCACAAATATCATCACGGAATGATCACTACGCGGGGTCATGGGATAAGTTAGGCCACAAATACCCGGTGCACGCCCGTCACTTGGCATGTGCGTCACCTCAACAATAGTCATAAATCATTTAGCTCGGAGTTTCAAACCCTCAGAACCAAGTTTGTAAACGTTACTTACCTCAAAACCGGCTAAAACTATTCCGTAGTGCCTTTGCCTCTAAATCCGGCCTCTGAGTGCTCTAAATCTACCAAGTTCAGATTTTTATCATCAAATTATGCTTAAGGTGTGAATCCCAATCGAAAAACATCAAATTAGCTCAAAACCCCGAATTTAGTCAAAACCCGACCTTTAATCACATATAAACGAGTTTAGAGTCCAAAAATCTTACCTTGGTGAAGAACTATTGAATTCCCTCTTCAAAACCCTTCAAAAGCTTCAAACTCGGATGAAATATTGAGAAAGGTGGCTGAAATTCGCGAAGGCTGTTTTTTATACCTTCTGTCCAGTTCATTTTTCTTCACCGCGAACGCGTCACTAGGACCGCTTTCGCATAGAACAATCCAACATGCCCCTAATTTAAGTCTACGCGAACGCACACATACCCCGCATTCGCGATGTCCACCCAGCTCTAACACTCCGCGTTCGCACCCCTTCGCCCGCGAACGCAATGAACAACTGGCCCCCCTTCCACCAAACACTCTATGCGAACGCGATCCCCCTTCCGCAAACGCATAGAGTAAAACTCTGCTGCAGAAACACCAGCAAACCAGCCAAGTTCCAAAACCAAAAATCGATCCGTTAACCGCTTGAAACTCACCTAAGGCCCCCGGAACCTCAACCAAACCTACCAATACACCCCATAACATCATTCAAACTTGGTCGAGCCTTCGAAACACCAAAAACAATGCCTACGAACGTTGAAACTTCCAAATTTCGCCAACTACGCCGAAACCGACCAAAACACCTCCGATTGACCTGAAATTTTGCAGACATATCCAAAATGACATTACGAACCTGCTCCAACTTTCGGAATTCCATTCCGACCCCGATAGCCTATTTTCCACTGCTGACCGGAAATCACCAAAAACTAACTTTTGCCAATTCAAGCCTAATCCTACACTGGACATCACAAAAAAATTCCGAACACACTTCTAAGTACCAAATCACCTCACGAAGATATCCGAGCCATAAAATCCATATTCCGAGGTCGTTTTATCATTATAAGTCTATCTTTTAAAGACTAAGTTACTGAATTCTCATTTAACCATTCCGATTTCAAGCCTATCGACTCTAACTCATCAATAATAGAATAACCAACCTATGACAAGTCAAGAATATTAATTATAAATGCAGTGTTTTACATAACAATGGACCGGTTCATTACAGTATCATGTTCTTTGGTTTACTGTTTCAGCATCTCATTTGACATTATTTTCATCACTTAGAAATCCTGCTTCTAGGCTAAATAACAACATTAACATGAAAATTGTTGCTACTGCATATTCTGAAATCATGCTGTAACTTTCTGTGCACCTAGAAATCATGTTTTTTTTTTTTAGGAATTTTGCATATAAATCATTTTTCATCGTATAATGTTCATACTAGATACCCTGTTTTAGGATCCCACTAAGTCACACCTAGCTAAACTACTGATGCATGAAAAAAGGAAAATAAGATAGTCTCACATATGATTATCCTGTGTTAGTAAAATTGGTAATAACCCCTGTGTCTTTGCAACACTTAGAACAACATGCTTTAGGTAAAATAACTTCTAAACTGTTTTAATAATTCTGGTAACTATTGTGCATTCCCCCCACGCCTAGGCAAGCCTTAGATAACCAACCTTTATAAAACTGGAAAACTGTTGCTTTTGTGTTTACTGCTTAATGGTTAACAGGCTTAAAATCAGTAGGCAAACTGATTAGGGCCCCTGCTTCTGCGTTTATAAAATTAAAATTGCATATCTTCTGTGTTTTGATATTCACTTAGACATCATGTTTTATGATCATGTTTAATAATACTGCCCTTGTTTGTGTTTTGAGTCGTGCTGATTACATGCATTATCTGTGGAGGTAGATCTGAGCCTCTTAATTGCTCTTTTCTGCCTTTATTTGCTAAAGTCCTATTTGTTCTTGTTTGTCGCCTAGTATTTTTTACTTTTAAACCTTAGGGGTCTGTCTAGAACTACCTATAGGTAGAGGTCATAATCTTCTCCAGGACCATTAAGAAGGGACGGGTAACAACACGCATAGAGGTCGTTAAATAAACTCGCTTAATAACCACTAAGGGGGTGGGAAAGGGTAGACATGGATATGATGACCTGCGCGCTAATGCAACGTGTAGACCCTCATTGAGGAGTGATTACTGGGCATTGCTTGGATATGATCCTATAGGATAAACAACCTAGGACCCCCTATCTTTAGCACATATGTGTGCTTAGACTGCGAATCTTCTCAAAAACCTTTATTTGTTTACCTATGTGCTTTTATTGCTTATGTGCTACCTGTTTTAGAATTCAAAAAGTTTGTTTGGCCGGGAACCATAGTTGTGGACTTCGAGGGGTGCCTAACACCTTCCCCTTGAAGTAATTTCAAGCCCTTACCCTATCTCTGGTTATCCAATCTTTGTTTGTAAATGACCCTTAGTAGGTGCCTTAACGCACCTTAATTTGTTAGGTGGTGACTCTTCAATTCCTTACCCCTTTCCCAAAAGAAAACGAGTTGTCCCAATAATGCCGAATACCCTGACCGATCTGAAAGGAGAGGGAGAAGGGAGGGGGGCGCGACACCTTATCCCTCCTAAGAACCCTAGTCGCCGCCCCCTAAAAACTCTCATAATCCCACCTAATATGGGATCACATGGTTATTCCTTTCCATATACGACCTCCCCCTCGTACTGTTACTCTCTTATACTGCTTGCCTAAACATGGCAGGCAGATCTCCACAAGATCGAACCAAAATTGGTTCAAATCTCTGATCTTTCCGCCATTCTGTCTATATTCATCCTTTGTTCTATTGTGAGTACAAATATTTGTGTATTTTTTATTGATCCTTACTTACCCTAAAATTAGGGTTTTCAGATCTCTTCAAATCGAACCAAAATTGGTTCGATTTTCTAATTTTGAGTATTATTTTTGTCAATATTGGTCCTACGCTATTGTTTTGTGTATATTCTGGTAATACTTGTTTTTCCTAAAAAAAACTAGGGTTTACCAACTTCTTCTCCTATTCCGATTGATTTATGTGTTCTTCTTTCCTTTTATGGTTTGATTCATTGTATTTCCTTACTTATGTACTGATTTTACCACTATATAAACCCATTTCCTCTCCGCATTTTGGACAGACGAAAAATCACTAAAACACTACTAAAAATCAGGTTTTAGCGACGGACAAATTTTGTAGCTAAACAGAAAAATTCGTCGCTAATCTCATTTAGCGACGGATTAGCAATGGATTATCAAGAAATTATGTTAGCTACGAGCGTTTTAGCGACAGATAGCGATGACGTTCGTAGCTAATTCTAATTCTTTTTGTAGTGACTCTCACTAAAAACTGATATTTCTACTCTGTATTTGTTTACTATTCTATTCTGTTTGGCTCTTGGCCGGCTGAACTCCAAGGCCACCAGATTTCTACTTTTCTGGCCTCTTTTGGGTGTGAGCACTGCCCTGAGTTCTTGAAACCCTTGGAAACTTGACACATTTGAGAATCTAGGTCCTCACTGATGTTCTATTCTTATGTATTGAACAATCATTACTTAGTTTCTGAACCCTCGTGATGTTTACTCTATTATGTTAGCATGTTTCCTTGAAACTGCATGGCTTAACGTATTCACTGACTCTTTTTATGTGCGATCCTGCCTATAATTGCTAGCCTAATAATGTCTTTGCACTTAACTTAGTTAATTTGTACATAATAAAGCATTCTTAGTTTAGTGTTGTTGATAATTCGAATGTTCTGCCTTGATTATATGGTTTAATCCATGTTCTCTACCTAATTCTGAACTTCTAGGGATTAAGTGATGTTATTAGCATGCCCTAACTTGATTAAGACCGTCACTCTAAGTGTAGTATGATCCTATGACTATGGTTGTCACTCTATGTGTTCTTGCCATGTCCAATTTTGTACCTCTAACAACTTGTGATCGTTTAAACTAATCTTCCTTGATTGATGTCCTCTATGATATTTGATCTTGTTTGTATTATACTGTTTAGTCCTAGGTGTGGTATAATCTTATCTTTTAAGTTCTAAACTGGTTGCATACTTGGTTTTACTAGTTTAAGGCCCTTTCATGTTAACTCTGCAATCCTAGGCTCTTTGTTTCTTATCATATGCCCCAATGTGTTAGTTTGCTTCTTGAGTTCATTATGTGATTATCTTATAGTGTTTGCAAGTGCTTTTCCAAATCTATTGCTTTACTACTATTTTTCATCAGTTGTTTCCTATTATGAGTTGAATTCTGGGCCNAAGTCCTTGGGAACTCTGACACACTAGGGTCTAAGGTTCTTTTCCATTTTGTCCTAATTGCTTAACTCTGCCCCCCACCCCCTTGTTTCACCTACTGAATAAACCAATTGGTTTGTGTATATGGCTATTCTTCTGGGACTTTTGATCAAATTATGGCTACTGGATATTGGTTGTTTTGTGTAAATGAAGATTGTTTTCTGGGTTGTTGTGAAACTGTATGGATATGAGATTGAAGGCCTGTAAAGGCTGGGTATACTTTGGGCATGTCTTAGGCCCACTATAGTTATTTTGTAATTCTGTAATTTATTTCACTCATTGGATTTGTAATAACGATTGGGGTGTTAGTAAAATTGGGAAAATGGGTTTATTCTAATGTTTGAATGAACGAGTAGAAATTGTGCCTATAGGTGCTTAATTTGTTCAAAATGTGTTGCTCCTATGTGTTGATAGATAACCTGCCTATGGGACCTGAGAGCTTAATTCGTTTAACATATTCTACTCATATGTGTTTTGTTAGATACCATGCCTATAGAAAATAAAATGTCAATGACCAATCTTTCAATTTGCATTGCAGCATATTCATTAGATATTATGACTATAGGATTACGTTAGCTTGTTCTGCTGATATCCATCTAGAAATCATGACTATAGGAATTCAATTGGTTAATGTGTTGTTGTTATTATATTGTTCACCTAGAAAACATGCCTACAGGAGCCAAGTATAAAAAATCAGTTTCAATGACTAATCGTTAGAAATCCTGCCTATAAGGTAATACCACTCGCTTTTAAGTGTTACTATTGAACTTTCAACACTGTTTCGTTGCCACTAGTAGAAAGCATGCCTATAGGATCGAACTGAGTAATTCTAAGTATTTCCAATGGTCATCACTGCCAACTATTGCATAAATCACCTAGATATCATGGGTTTTATCGCTTATAATCTGTAATCAGAAGGCAATTGTGTAGTCTCTTAGAAGGTCGCACTTTGCTTCTGAAACTACTTGCATGTTTGAATCCCAAGGTCACATAGAAACCATGTCTATAGATCTTAATGGCTTTAACTTGTCTCAATGTTGAAACTGTCAAACACCTAATTTGTTTGCTTGCATTTGTTATCTAAGTGTGGAGGCTAACTTGAGCCCTTAATTGCCTTTACATGAAGTCCAACTTATTTTGTATGTCGCCTAGTTTTATCATTTTGAGTAACCTAAGTTAAGTCTAGAATCACCCAAAATAGAGGTCCAAACGCCTCCTGGACCATAGGCATGGGACGGGTATTGCATGTATAAGGCACGGTTTAGAATCAACTAGCGAGCTTTAGGTAAAAAAACTTAAAGATAGTAATCGGGGAGCAGGAGACGATAGTATGTGCCCGCTGTATCTCGAGGGAGTTACTAAGCATTATTTATATTGCACGAGGTGATCCTTTAGGCTAAAAAACTTAGGACCCCCCCATCTTGTCTTAAGTCAATTATTTGTGTTTATTTGTAGACTTTTGATAATAATTGCCCAAACTTCTTGTCTTCCCTCTTGTTTTTGACTAATTCATATAATTTGAGTTTGGCCGGGACCCACAGTTGTGGACCTCGAGGAATGCCTAACACCTTCTCCTCGAGGTAATTTGAGCCCTTACTCGATCTTTGGTGACGCAAACTGGATAAACCAGAGTTATTTACAAATAGGTGCCCTAACACACCTCAAACCCGTTAGGTGGTGACTCTCTCTTTTAACACCTTCCTTAAAAGAGTTGTCAATGTCGAAACTCGATTTCGGGAGAAAAAGGGGCACGACAACATCCATTTTCATAGTTTGTCTCCTGAGTTCATAGGCAGTAAGATTTTCAATTAATTCATCCAGTGGGAGAGTGGCAATGTTCTTTGATTCCCGAATGGGAGTGATTTTGCTCTCCCAAGTAATAAGAAGAACCCTTGTCAAAATTTTCTCTACTCTATCTTCTTCAGGGATAATCCTTCCAAGAGACTTTAGTTCATTTTTCAATGTACTAAACATTGCGTACATCTCTTGAATGGTTTCTCCTTCCTTTATAGTAAAGTTCTCATATTGAGAATACAGTAGAGTTTCTCTAGATCTCTTCACCTGAGGTGTTCCTTCATGAGCCACTTGCAGAGTGTCCCAAATTTTCTTAGCAGTGGTACAACTTTGGATTCTACTGTACTCATCTGGACCAAGTCCACAAACAAGCCATTTCTTGGCTTTAGCGTTCTTCTCCCATTTCTTCAAGTCCTTAGCAGTGCAGTCAACTTTTGTATTTGGCGCATCTACTCCTATAACATTTTTCTTCAGGGTAGCTAGTGGACCATCAATGACAATGTTCCATAGCTCATAGTCCTCTCCTATGATGCGATCTCTCGTCCTGTTTTTCCACCAAGAGTAGTATTAGCTGATGAAGAGTGGTGGCCTAGCAGTGGATTACCCTTCTCAGTTTCCAGATGGTGCACTTATCTCGATCTTCTCCTAAGGTGTTAGCCTCTGCAAGGATAACCTGCTCTGATACAATTGATGTTTTATACTTCAATACCACACAAGAAGGGGGCGGGTGATTTGTATGGTGTCCAATTTTTTGCGTCACTGATTATAGAAGGAATTGGTTCTTCTAAGTGTTCCTTAACCTACTGTTGCTGAAATAGTAAATGCGAAAAATAAAGAACACAAGTATTTTTACGTGAAAAATACCCGGCTCAAAAGGTTAAAAAAATCACGAACTACTACCCAGTAAGATTTTCACCAACACTTCACTAAATCACTGAGCCAAAACAGCATTTACAAAAACTCTTTGTAAACCTAAGGATTACCTCTAATCCTATTGTGGTAACCAACCTCTAACTGTTGCAACAACTTCAAGTTAAATTTAACTTGAATACTCAGATTACCTATTACAATTGCTTCTAGATAAAGCTGAAAGGTACAATTTGAAAATCACCTACTACAAATGAACTAGAATAAAAGACAGACACTTGGAACTTGTTCTTCTATCTGGTTCATGTAGCTTCAGGTTCGCACACTTAAATGACACTAGAATTGCTTTCAAAATGCCTTGCTATTTTGCTCTCAACTCACGTTTAACTTCAGCTTTTGTGCATACCTGTAAAATGAGAACATCCTGCAATTATATAGAGTTAGTAGATTAAGAAATAACTAGAGTTCTAATGCTACTCTTCCTTGGTGGAAGAGTTCTAGTTGTTCTCAACTTCTAACTCCTCTCTTATCTTGGATAGTGTTTTCTTTGAGTAAGGATTTCTTCTCCTTATCAATTATGCAACCTTTTCGATCAGGAGATATCAGATATAACAAGTTAAGCTTATCTCCTCACGTGCATCCCTCATGCTCGAATCTGCTCGTGTCTGTGTACACATGAGATGGACCTGGTTCATGCATGGGTTTCTTTGTCAATCTTCAAAACAAACTTCACTTGGGCCGACACATTCATCACTGCTGCATTGCACAACAACCATCAACCACCAACTCCCAGCTGTCATTGTCGACAACTACCATTGCAGCTATTATCACCACTAATTTTTTTGATAACCATGTTATCCGAATCAGCTTACATGCATCTCGATTAATTGTACATGCTACTTGCCACCTTCACCAACTATATATATCAGGTAACTCTATCCACCAAGGCTTGGACAGATAGAAGGAAATTATTTAGTATTTTTTGCCTCCGTTGAGATTTAAACTTGAGACCTCGTAGTTCTCACCCATTTCATTGACCACTTGGCCACATTCTTAAATGTCCACACCTCTAGCTTTTTGAGCATGCTTTAATAATGCAAACAATTTTTATAATACCATATCAGTTACCAAGTTTTTCTCTAATATATTGTTGATATAATATTTAATCATTATTTTTTATTTTTTATTAGTTTTTAGATAAAGATAAATTATGCATTGAAATAATGAGAAAACAAACGGTTTTAATTATCAGTGAACAGAGATTAATAATCAAACATGAGTTCAGATTCATATATTTTAATTTTGATAAAAACAAACAGAACCTTACTCCCATACATGAACAAACGACAGCTTAAGGACATTCACTAGAGGCAAAATTTATTGCATCAACTATCATAAGCCTATAGGCCCCCTTGTACTAATTCTATTAACATAAACTATGATAACAACACGAGTTTTATTTTTAATCTCGTGATGACAACACTTCATTGTTTTCTCTAACTTGCAGTCAGAGACGAATTCATAAATCCATTGAGTTTAATTTTTAAGTTTTTTAGCATTGAACCCTTAATATTTTTAAAATTATGGATTTATATTTACTATTTATGTTATTTTAATAAATTTTTACTCCGCATAAAAAATTATGGGTTCAATTGAACCCGTCGGTAACACACTACATTTGCCCCTGCTTGTAGTCATTACTTATCATTTATGTCTAATCTTGTTTCCAACTAAATTTCCCTTAATTCATGAGATGATGGAGCTCACGGGGTATTATATTTCAGATCTTGTCATGAAACAAATTTTAGTTACTCAGTGAACAGATTTAGAGCAACATATCAATAATAAAAAATGAACTCAGATTCATACATTTTAATTTTAATAAAAATAAATACAAACTTACTCTCATACATAAACAAACTTAAGGACATACACTAGACAATTTGATATTGGGCCTTGTAAGTGGTCGGGCTGCAGCCCAAGAAACCATAGGACATTTTGCACAAATAGGACATTTTGGGCGTCACTCTTAATTTTCTGGCCTTGCTTGTCCCCTGAGCAGAACTTCAAGTTCAGCAAATGTTGCCCCTCGCTTGCTCTATTGCTCGATGTGCAATATTTTTTTACTTTTGACTTTAAAGGTTTGTCCATGGAGCAAACGGGGATTAAATAATCAAGATCATCAATGTTCAAGGTTATTGAGTATAATTTCATAATCCTTTTTACCCATAGAGTTCTTGTTTTGTTAACCTTATATAAAGCACACATTTAAATTTTTGAGAAACATATTCCTTATGAGAGGAAAAAAGAAAGAAGCCATATACCTTGGAGACTTGAGAAACATGTTGGTACTTGTATTTAGAAGCGAATTCAGGATTTAAACATGAATTTTAAAATATTTTGTACTGAATTTCATTCTTTCTTTTTCAATATATAGAAATTTTATGGTTTCTTGTATACATATTAATATTCCTTGCAGAAAAAATTAAGTTCAATCAACCAGTTAATTATACACTCCATCCGCCTCTACTTGTACTAATTGTATTACCATAAACTATGATAACAAAAAACATTATTCTGTACCAAAAATATTAAGTTTAGTTAGCTAGTAGATTATACACAGGGGCGGAGCCAGAGTGTGAAATGCGGATTCAGCTGAACTTAGTAACTTTTGTTCAAACTCTATATTTATCTTAAGAAATTCATTGAATATATACAAATTATTAATTTAGAACCAAGTAACTTAAAATGATTACAATACCGAAACCATAAGCTTCAAATTTCGGCTCCGCCTCTAAATTTATACACTCCATCCACCTCCACTAGTACTCAAAGGCGGAGCCACAGTATCGGTTACGGGTTCGGTCGAACCCAGTAACTTTGGTTCAAATTATGTATTTGTCTTAAATTTTTTATTAAATATGTATAAATTATTAATTTAGAACCCAGTAACTTAAAAGGATTAGGATCCCTAACCCTAAACTTGAAATCTTGGATCTGCATCTGCTAGTACTAATTGTATTAACATAAACTATGATAACAACACCAGTTTTATTGTGTATCTCGTGATGAAATAATAGTTCATTGTTTTCTCCAACTTGTACTCAGTACTTATCTTATCATAATGTCTAATCTTGTTTCCAGCTAATTTTCCCTTAATTTATGAGAATATGGAGCTCAAGGGTCATTATATTAATTTCAGAGATTTTGTCAAGAAAAAAAGATACTAAGAAGAAAAAACCCCTGAAAATTGTAAACAAATTAAGGGTGTGTTTGGTACGAAGGAAAATAGTTTTCGGAAAATGTTTTAATTTTCTCATGTTTGGTTGGTCTAAATATTTTGAAAAATATTTTCCTTATGAACTCATTTTCCTCCAAAATATTTTCTCTATTAAGAGAAAGGAAAACATTTTCCAAAACTCCTTTCAACCTTTCCCACCCTATTCCCCATCCCCTCCAATACCCACCGACCCACCCCCACACTCCCCCATCAGCCTGTTAAGAAAAATATTTTAATATCTCAAAAAGAATATTTAATATGTCTAGGTTCATTATCTTAATGTAATACTAATTGGTCTTAATACAAATGTTACTGATGAAATATTTTTCAATTACAAATTTGAAAACATTAAAACTGATGATTGAAGTCAATTACTATGATTTTAACTGTTTAGCAATTGATAGCTTTCAATGACTTTACGTTTTGGCATCTAATACATTTAAATGACTTTAACATTTTGGCCTTAAGCCTTAATGGCTTTAACATTCATCATATCCATGTTACTTCTGGAATATATATAAATATATCTTCCTGTGTTCATTTGAAAAGTTGTGTGGAAAATTTCTCCTTTTCTTTTGTGTTGGGTTCTCTTTTTATATGATCTTTGTTGTTTCTGCTCCTAGTTATACTAGAAGAGCTTGTTGGATCCTAGGGGATACGCATAATAATATTTATCACGGTGTTGGCGAAATATCTTTAAGGACAGTGTCCTTGACACTTCTCAAGCTAAATCGTTCATTCTCCATATTCATTAAATTTTTTCCAATAATCTTAAAGATATTTTCACTTTGTTATTATGGAAAATAACGATGCTAGTGTTGATGTTGATGCTACAACACCTGCTGCACCAACTGTTTCTGTTGTTGTTCCATCACCAATTACCTATGCCAAACATTTTCCTGATATTTCAAAAATTGAGAGTTTTGGTGGAGATAATTTTAAGCGCTGACAGGAACATGTGCATTCTATTTTGGATATGCATGGAGTTGCTTTTGCACTTATTGATCCTAAGCCAACTGAAGCAACTTCCATTCAGATGAATCAATAGTTCATGCTAATAAGATATGCAGACATACTATAATTTCTACTCTTTCTAGCAAATTATTCTATGTCTATATTTCCTACAAGGAAAAATAATTTGGGAGTCAATGATTACAAAGTACACTGCTGAAGATGCTACTAAACAAAATTTTATAATTGAAAATTACTACAAGTGGGAGATGACGGAGGACAAGGACATAACTGCACAAATCAACGAATATCATAAGTTGATTGAAGATCCCAAATCTAAAGATATCTCTCTGCCCGAACAGTTTGTTGCTGGTATACTTATAGAAAAACTTTCCAAATTTTGGAGTGACTACAAACGACATTTGAAGCACAAACACAAGCAATTGTCACTGAAGGATTTGGTCAAGCACATTATAATTGAAAATACTAACCACAAACAAGTTGTTGCTGACAAAGGAAAGTATATTGCTACAAGAGCCAACGTTGTGGAAGACAACAAGCGGCAGAACAAATCAAACAACACGTACGATAAAAGAAATAGTTATAAGCCTAAAACCAACAATCAAACCTTCAAGAAAAAATGTAACTGCTTTCTGTATGGCAAACCTAGCCACCATGTTGTTCAATGTCGGAAAAGGGTTGGGAATGACAATCCCGCTAACGCTAAAATAAATTTAACTGAAGCCAAAACGGATGATATAATTACTGCACTTGTTTCCCAAGTGAACCTTGTGGCCAATGTGAAAGATTGGGTGTTAGATTTTGGTGCCACTAGGCACATATATGCTAACAAAAAAGACTTTGTGTCTTACTCCTAAATTGAGGAAGGAGAAGAGGTTGTATATCTTGGTGACTCAAGGACTACTCTAGTTCTAGAAAAAGGCAAAGTTCTTCTAAAACTCACATCTGGCAAAACTTTAGCATTGAATGACGTGTTGCACGTTCCTAGTATCCGAGCCAATTTGATCTCTGGGGGATTATTAGGAAAAGTGGGGATGAAGGTTTCTTTTGAATTTGATAAGGTCGTGTTGACCAAGAATAATAATTTTGTTAGCAAGGGTTATTATAGCCATGGCTTGTTTGTACTCAATGTTATGAATGAAAATGCTAGTTCTTATGCTTACTTGATTGGTTCTTTAATTTATAGCATGCTAGATTAAGACATGTTAGTTTTTCTAATATTAAGAAAATGGATTCTGAAGGTCTCATTTCAAATATTAATTATTCAAATATTTATAAGTGTGAAGTTTGTGCCGAAGCTAAACAAACTAAGAAATCATGTGCTTCTGTGTTTAGAGAATCTGAATTGTTAAGTTTAATCCATACTGATTTAGGAGACTTGAAACAAACTATGACTAGAGGAGGGAAAAAATATTATGTGACATTTATAGATAATTTTTCTAGATATACAAAAGTTTATTTGTTGAGAAATAAAGATGAAGCTTTTGATAAGTTTTTAATTTATAAATCTGAAGTAGAAAATCAATTAGATAAGAAAATCAGAAGATTTATATCCGATAGAGGTGGTGAATATTTTATTGAATGATTATTGTCAGAAAGAAGGTATAATACACGAGATAACTCTGCCATATTCTCCACAATCAAATGGTGTAGCGGAAAGAAAAAAATAGGACTTTAAAGGAAATGATGAATAGTATGCTTGTTAGTTCTTGTGCTCCAGATAATCTTTGGGGTGAAGCCTATCTGTCTGTCATTTACAAAATAGGATTTCCTATAAAAAAAAAAAAAGGGTAAAACTCCTTATGAGTTGTGGAAGAGCTATCCGCCTAAATTGAAATATTTGAAAGTGTGGGGGGTACCTTGCTAAAGTTATGTTACCCGATCCTAAGAAAAGGAAAATAGGGTCTAAAACATCTGATTGTATGTTTATTGGGTATGCTGAAAGTAGTGCAGCATATAAATTTTTAGTAGTCAAAAGTGATGTGCTTGAACACAATACTATTGTTGAAATAAAAAATACTGAATTTTGAAATTATTTTTCCTTTAAAATTTGAGAATATTCCTGATGCTCCTATTATTCCAAGTGACAAAATTTTACTTGTTCCAAATATTCAAAATAATTTTGAAAGTGAGGATTTAAGAAGAAGCAAAAGACCAAGGATAGAAAAATCTTTTGGTAGTGATTTTTATAATTATCTTGTGGATAATGATCCTTTAACATATTCTAAAGTTATTTCTTTGTCTGATGCCTCATTTTGAAAAGAAGATATTGATGTAGAAATAAATTCAATTTTACAAAATAAAACTTGGACTTTAGTTGATTTACCTCCGGGAGATAAACCTATTGGTTGTAAATGGATTTTTAAGAAAAAGTTCAATTCGGATGGTTCCATTGACAAATAAAAAGGCTAGACTTGTTGCAAAAGGTTTTACCCAAAAGTAAAATGTTGATTATTTTGATACTTATGCTCTTGTAACTAGAATTTCCTCAATTCGTGTTTTACTTGTCTTGGCTTCTATTTATAAACTTTTTATTCACTAAATGGATGTTAAAACTGTATTTTTAAATGGTGATTTAGAAGAGAAAATTTACATGGAGCAACCTGGAGGTTGTATAGTGTCTGGCCAAGAAAAAAAGTATGTAAATTGCTAAAATCTTTGTATGGTCTAAAGTAAGCACCTAAACAGTGACATGAAAAATTTGATCAAGTATTGATTAATGATGATTTTTCATCAATTGAAGTAGATAAATGTGTTTATACAAAATAAGTAGACGGTACTTGTGTTATTATTTACTTTTATGTGGATAACATGCTTATTTTTAGTTCTATCTTGATTTGGTACATAAAACCAAACTTTTTTTGTCTTCTCATTTTGAGATGAAAGACATAGGAGAAGCTAGTGTTATTTTAGACATGAAAATTATAAGAGATGGCAATAACTTGATGTTGACTCAAGAACATTATGTTGAAAGAATTTTTAAGAAATTTGATCGTTTTGATGTGGTACATGTAAGCACTCCTTATGATGCTGGTAGTCAATTAAAAAGAATAAGGGAGATGTTGTAGATCAAAATAAATATGCTCAAATTATTGGTATTCTAATGCATTTGATGAATTTTACTAGACCTGATATTGCATATACTGTGTGTAGATTGAGTAGATATACTCATAATCCGAGTCATGATCATTGGAATACATTAGCAAGAGTAATGAAATATTTGAGAGGTACCATGAACTACGATATTAAATATAGTGAATTTTTCACTGTACTAGAAGGATACAATGATGCTAACTGGATCTCTGATTCAGATGAGACAAAATCCACTAGTGGTTATGTGTTCACCCTCGGTGGGGTGCTGTGGCATGGAAATCAGCTAAACAAATAATAATAGCTAGATCTACCATGGAATCTGAGTTTGTGGCATTGGAATTGGCTGTCAATGAGGCCGAGTAGTTAAAGAACCTTTTGGCAAGTATTCCACTAAGAATAAAACGGACAACTTCTGTGTCGATGCATTGTGATTGCCAAGCTGCAATAGCCATTGCTAAAAATAAATCCTTCAATGGGAAGAATAGACTTATCCGATTAAGATATAATGTGATAAAGCAGCTGCTGAAAGATAGAATTATTTGCATAGATTATGTGAAGTCAGAAGTGAATTTGGTCGATCCTCTAACTAAATCTTTAGGAAGAAAATTAATATCTGAAACATCGAGGGGAGTTGGATTATTGCCAATTTGAGTTATATCAACAATGATGGTAACCCAACCTATGTGATTGGAGATCCTATGAAGTAGGTTCATATGGGTAATAAAAAGTCATTAGTTTATTAAATATGCACTATTAAATTATGTCTCTTCATATGGTGTGTGTGTGTGTATATAGTGCTAGACTGCAAGGAATAAGATGCTGAGCTATTAAACTCTTAATCTAATAATCCATAGCCTTTTATAAGTGGTGTATTGTGCTGCAGAATACACTTGATAGATGGACCTATATGAGTGTGGAGTGGGGCTGCTCCTATGAAATTTATGACAAAAAGTTTCGAGAGCACTCATGAAAATCAGGCGCGTGCATGGCCTAGTAGGGGTAGACGTTCGGTCCGTTCAGTTCGGTTTGAAGAAATTCGGTTCGGTTATTCGGTTTTCGATTTTGTAAAAGTAGTAACCGAAACCGATGAAATAAGTTCAGTTTAGTTCGGTTTTTTTAATTTCGGTTCGGTTTTTGGTTTGAACATTATCATATTGGGCTTCTTCTATGTAATAATAGGATCGGCGAATTTGTTATTTTTTTCCAAAATTTTGAAATTGTTGAAAATATTTTGTTCATAAAAAAAAAATAGACTAAACTTTGCACACTACTATGGATCATAAAATTCAAACATAGTGTAAATTACAGCTCTGTGTGAAATCCTTCCGGTATTTACCATATATGCTACAAAAATTTTAATAGAGTGAAAGTCTTTAAGATTGGGAAGTTGATGGACTTACTTAATTGGGTTGAGTCTTTGATAGATTGGACCTAATAGTATTAATTAATTACTTATGGGCTTGGCCTATATATAACTTAAAGAACCTATATGCTAATAATTTGGTTTTTCGGTTAACCGAACTAAATAACTTAATAACCAAAAACCAAACCGAAAAACTGAAATTTTAAAATTTTAAACCGAACGACCGAAGTAACCGAATAACCGAAACCGAAATAAAAAAAATTTCGGTTCGGTCGATTTGTTCGGTATCGATTGAAATATGCCCTCCCCTATGACCTAGTAGCGCAAAACCGCGATAAACAACAAAGTGTGTGCGAGTATAATGTGATAGATAAGACACTAAACTAACAAAAGAATTCTTGGTTACCAATTGTTTCTGTAAGTTTAATCTTATTTTATCTAGGTCTGGTTCATAGTCCAAGAGACACCAGATTCGACGCATTATGCTCATTTGTAAAAACCCAGCAAAACTCTTTATTTATTCTATTTTTCAATATTCTTTTTGAAGTATGTGGGGCATTGTTAAGAAAAATATTTTAATATCTCAAAAAGAATATTTAGAATTATGTCTAGGTTCATTATCTTAATATAATATTAATTGATCTTAATACAAATGTAACTGATGGAATTTTTTTCAGTTACAAATTTGAAAACATGATTGAAGTCAATTACTACAATTTTAACGGTTTGGCAATTGATAACTTTCGATGACTATATATTTTGGCATCTAATACATTTAAATGACTTTAACGTTTTGTCCTTAATCCTTAATGGCTTTAGCATTTTCCTTGGAACCAAACACATCCTAAAAGCTCTGGAATTATAAACGACTTACTGGTGAAGAAACATTGCAATTCCAAATTTTTAATACGTCGCATGTTATGCGAGGTACTGTTAAACATAACCACTAAGCTCTTGCTTTATCAAGTTATGTTGACAATTTCTTTACACTGAAAAAGTAAAAATGTATATTGCCAATAAACATATAGAGAAAAAAGAGACAATATAATTTTACTTTTGAGGTTATTTCCCTTTAATACAAATTCTTTCCTCATTTCTTACGGATTTCCTAGTAATTCTCATTTTCTCCACTCGAAAATGTTGCTAGTTGTGGCAGTTTCCAATACAAGAATTTTGGTCTGTTTTTGAAAATTTAAAACTTATTAAATTTCACATTAAAACTACATTATAAATGCAATTGAAGAATGTGCATCTCTATCCCAAGATTACATGTCTGGGAATGAGACACCAAATACAAATCCCAAGTCACTTAAACAACTTGTATTCAAATAGCCAAGGACCCAAACAACAAAAATACACATACCAAAACTTCAAAAACCCTCACTCGCCCCCTCAATAGAAAAGATAAACTCCAATAATTAAGTCTTTCTTTTCTTTTTTCTTTTTTAAAAAAGAATTCTATGGAAGTGAGGAGTCATATAGTCGGACCTAACTTATTTAGGACTGAGATGTAATTATTGTTATCATAACCAGAAAAAAGGAGAAAGGAGATAATGAAAATTGAATATACAATTGTTTTGGGAGATATTTTTTCTAATATACAACTAAACTGTAAGTATTTATGGTAAAAGATATCCAATTACTCAATTTGGACATTAAAGGAGTAGTTAGATAAGATTCATTTGTGACAAATCAGCCATTGAAAATTCATTGACAAGGATAGAGTGAAATATTACAAAAGTCATTAGTGTTTTCACTAACAATTCCATAATTAATCCTTCTCTAAAGCATTCTAGTTTAGGCAAGTTACATCGGTCAGACAAAATAATTACATTCGTTAGCTAAATACGTATTATTTTTGGGGCAACTAACTATACTTTATAGTCTTGCATTCAAATTCTCCTTATGCATTAGAAGGACATTAATTAGTTGGATATATTTCCAAAATGAGAAAAGGAGATGTGAAAGAGAAGCAGTAAAAATAGGCAGACAATGATAAACAAGAAAGCTGACAAGATCAAAGTGGTATCTTAAGTTGAACCCTGTAAAGGAGACCATTTGAGTGTAAGCATATAATCTACTTTTCCCACTTATAAAACTAGGTTTGCATTGTAAATATAAGACACACATGATTGATGTTACTTGAGATAAATTGTCGCTCTAAAGTATTTTCAAAAGTATAGTGTGCTAATTGAAAGAGTCAATACGACTGTCAAGTTTCAATTAATAACTATAGGGGACATTTTAGTTTTTTTTTTAAAGTTTAGGGACTACCCATATAGTATCATCTTTTATATTTTGACTATTGTTCCGTTAAATTGCCCATAAAGTCAACAATCCGAAAGTTTCCATGGCAAAGTTGTAAAAAATTTGACTATACTGGAGTATTTTCCGGATTTTGAACAATATTTTCATTCAGATTTATCTTTACATGAAAAATGGCTAAATTTCGATTACTTTTGAAACTCTGACTAATTTTGAATGACCACTTGTAAATTTGGCTATTTTTAAATTTCTCCCGGCAAAGTTATGGTATTTGACGATTCATGCCCATGGCGGGCAGACGATTGTGAAGGATCAGGCAGGAGTGACAAACTTCTAAACTGACAAACTTTTAAAGAAAGGGCTTACATGTTATCTTAAGCAAATCTTACTTAGAAATGAGAGAATGAAGTGAAGAGATTTATAAGGCACAACACAAGTCACATAATATGCGTGCTTTTATCGATGTGATATAATCCGAAAGATAAATTTGTTACGTGCCTAGGCTCAAAGCGAATTTGATTTGTGAATGGTAAGCATGGGTGCATGTATTACCTTAGATGAATCCTACGTCGAAATGAAAGAGGAAAGTGAAGAGCTTTTATAAGGTACACCAAAGTTCATACGGTACACTTTAGGACTAGATATAACATAACACAAAAGACAAATTTGAATAGACCAAGACCCAAAGTAGACAATATGTGTTATGGACTTGGATCGTGACAGTTGACAGACACATTAATTGGCGAAGCAAGAAGAATTTTTTTTAGATATAAAAGTACATTTGGTTCAAACTAACGAATCTGAAATTTTTATGGAAATGAAATGGCCCAATTATAAAGAGATTAAATAGAAAAATAGAAGAAAAAGAAAAAGAAGTGAGAAGGGAAACCAAAAAGGCATTATCAAGTAGGCTTATAATTGAAGAAAAGCACACATCAACACACGTGTTGGAGATAATTGTAAGTGAATTATTGAGTTCACGTAAGCATGTTTCTTTAGTTGTTTTCATCAAAATCCATGGCAGTATCATATCTTTTAATCAATATGGTTCATCCTTTTTAAATTGTAATAACTCCACCACAATTTAGAGGCTTCTAGTTTCGTAGACAAGTTATTAATAGTGATTGATTAAATTTGGACGTGTTAGTTTTTAATTCTCTTGTTGGTTAGAGAAGAGGATTGTGGTAATCACTAGAAGGCCCTAGCTTTATGTTTCTTTCTTGTATACTATCTGTTTTTCTTTCTTTCACCTCTTTTTCCCCCCTCCGTTTGGTAGGAGAAAAATAAAAATCTGGTAAATTTTGATATTAATTTATCGGAAACAATCTTTCTTTCTTCAAGAGTAGGGATACAAACCCTACTTGTGGAAACTCACTAGATTTGTTCTTATTGCGAATAGGTAACCACATCTGATGATCATTATTTGACCGAAGTTTCCATTTTTCCTGCATAATAATCACAGTCAGGGGTGGGACTGATACCTGATCTGAGAGGAATAAGATTGAATTTTCTTTGTTAAAAAATTATACGTTATATAAATAAATAAAAAATGAGAGGGATTGTTACATAAATAGTCGGTCAGATTCATTGTTTACTTTTTCTAGCTGGTATGCATAGATTATGCATTAAATATATATAATTATACATATATTATAGATGAATGATACATATATTATAAGTCCACCAACTATTTTTAATTTAAGAAATAAGCGAGAGTCTATTTGAGTTAAATCTTCATAAAAAACCTATTCAAGTATTATGCAAAAAAGTTGATGTCTTCTCTCTTCTATTGTGTTGGAGGGGGGAAGGGAGTTTAATTTTAGCGAGTGTCCCATGTGACTTATTTCTTTTGGATAAGGCAAAGGAAGCAAGAAAATTACCTAGAATAGATAAAACAAATTGGGGTTGTTACACAAATAGCCCGTCAGATTTAGTGTTTACTTTTTTTAATCGGTATACATTGATTATTTATAATTATGCATATATTATGTTATGAATATATATTATACACTCATCGACTATTTATAGTTTGAGAAATTAAGTGAGCGGCTATATCGGTTAAATCTTCAAACAAATACTAGTAATTAACTACATTCCTTTCCTAGACTTTCTTCTTTAGTGTAATCTTGTAGAAACAGTCCAATTATGTATAAATGATACTCCATAGATTAGATCAGAATGATAAAAGAGTACAAGGCAGTAAATAAAATGTAAAGGAAAATGAGATTCATATAACTCCTCAACAAAACAAGAAACATAATCTTTAATATACATAGTTCACACCCCCACCTCCAAATCTCTATTTCCCCATTGCATTGCTTAATAGTACATAAACAACTCAAAATACACAATTATACCCATTCCTCCTCTCCCAAATTCATCATAGAAAAAGCAAAAACTACATACTAACCTCTTATGCCTTCATAAGAACTTATCATCATACACTAATACATAGTAATATTTAAAGTTCAAGACACCAAAAGAAAGGTAAAGTTGGATAAAAATATCCAAATTTAACCCCTGCGTATAGCAAATATCCGATAAAATAGTCGAAATGCATAAACTTGTAACCCGCCCTTGTATGCCTGGTGAAATAGTCGAGATGCGCAAGCTGGTCTGGATATCACCGTTATATAAAGGAAAAAACAAAAGAAAAACTAAACTCTAAGCAAATAAAGGCTAAGTTCAGGACCTCCATGACCATCAGGATTCATCATGTAGAAAGCTTCAGAATCTTTAGACCCTACAACTCTTTCAAATTTAGCCCTCATATACATTAATTCACCTTCTGATCCAATTCCATCTCCATCACTTGGCAAAACTCCAGCCCCCATTGAAACCGGCCCAATTGAGTTCAAAATCTTCCATTCTTCAGGCCCACATTCCCTTTTCATTCCATAGCCACATTTTCTCCCATTACAATATGTTCTCCAAATTGGCTCTTCTAACAATTTCACTGCTTTTTTTCCAGTTCTCTTGTCTGCTTCTAGTGCAATTCTAACCAATCCACTAGCCATTTCTCTAACCAAATGGCTAGTAGGAGTGGCCAATTCAACAAAAAATGCAGGACTCAATTTTGGATCTTCTTGAAATGCAAAATGAACATGTCCTCTTCTGTAACCAAATAAAGTACCAACAACTTTGGTACCAAGTCCTGAGGAAAAATGTGTTCGGCTCTTACCAAATGTGAGAGCCGAACGAAGTATAGAAACTGTCGAACGCGACAGTTTTTTACTTCTTGGTGTATTTGTTGTCCCTGACAGGGACAACGAATGCATATTTAACTCTTCTTCTCTGTGCGAAGAAGAGTGGAAATTAGTTAAGTAAACTTCATCATCATAATCTTCATCTTCAACTTTTTTCTTAAAGTTGAAGTATCTTCTTGAAAAGGAGAATGACTCATGAGGATTCTTAGCCATAATAGTTCTCATTCTTGAATTGAACAAAAGACAAGAGAAGCTAAGGCAGTTGAGAAAATATGAGAAGTTGTTTTTGACTCTAAGTTTTGGATTCTAATATTGTGGTTTTATGGGGGTTGAAAATGAAAATTTTTAAAGATATTTGTGTGAATAAAATCTTGGATTTTGAAACTGAAGATGTAGTAGGAGAATCCTGACAAAAAGAAGGTGAGCAGACCTACCTAACTGTATCAAGAAAATGGAGCACAGAGAACAAAGAGACAGAAAAAACAGAGGAAACAAAAGGAGATAGAAAAATTTGGAAGAGAATTGGGAAAGCTAAATAGTAGTAGTGGAATGTAAAAGACTGATGAGACAAAGGATTTATCAGACAAAAAAGATTAACATTATCTTTTTGTTTTTGTTTTTATTGCTTATAGGATAAGTACTAATAGAGGTGAAAGAATGATTAAAAGAAAACAGTTATCTACCTATATTATTTATTAAAAAATAAGTTGTATTATGAATTTTTTTAAAACGGATTGAATATGGATAAGAATCATATTATCCATTTAAAAAATAGTTAACTGATGTGTTTAACTTTTATATTTGTAAAGCTTTAAATTGGGTTCCTCAAGTCGAGGAGATTAGAATTTTTTTCAAAAGTGGTCATATTAAAGAAGCCATGAATAATATCAATATCCTTATTATCTGCCGGATAATCCGGCTTTTATCCGTTTCAAATACGAGTCAGGTCGGACAATATGTCCGTTTTTATAGAGAAATTTTCACAAACCACTGTTGTTTAGTGGTTATTAGCTAGTTATAGCTACCATTTATTATATTACTTTCTATAGCTATGTTTTCAGGTTTTTTAGAGTGTATTCGATGTATTTAAGCTACTGTATTCATGAATACAGTAGCATTTCTAGGCGTGAAACAGGGGATTACAGCTAGACAAATTATTGTATTCGACTGTATTCACGGCGTGAAACAGAGGATTACCAGTATTTTTAAACGGAAAGTGAATCAATTACCATAATAGACTCTTAATATAACGCAATAAACTCAATTATAACACACAGATTTTGTATTTCTAGTTATAAAAAAGATTCTCAACCAAAAAACACTCCAAAAACATAGCAATCTTCAAAGAAATTATATAATTACGTTAAATATAGTTGAATACATAAAAATACATTGAATACATGAAGTATAACAGGTCATCTATAGTGCAAAAACATATGAATACATACTGCGGATACATTTGAATACATAAATTATATTAACTAAAAAAATTATATGAATACATTCATGGAATATAGCGAGACAATGAATATAATGAAATACATGAAATACAACGAGAGACAATGAATTACAATGAAAAAAAGACAATGAATACAATGAAATATATGAAAATACAGCGAGAAACATTGAAATACACTTAAAAAAAAGGTAACAAAATTTTCAAGTTGCTCAGCCCTAAACTCTGTCGTCTTTGTTCAAGAATAACCCTAATATCGTCTCGTTGAGAAAGCCATGATTCTGACTCAAAACGTCACTGTTCCCGTTTCGATCGCATCGTCAAATACACTCTCACATACTTCAAGAGCGTGCTGTACTTTAGGTTCTTTAGTTAATTTGAACTAATTTTGTTGTACCGAAGATAAATTGACTAGAGAATCTTTAGCAAGTTTTTAATGAAAGAATAAATCGCCGCTTTTTATCTGTTTCAAATTCGAATCGGGTCGGATAATATGTCTGTTTTTAAATTACTCATTTTCGACCTGCTCATATTCAGCCCGACCCACCTATTTGCTACCCCTAAGTACTAAGACTATTAATTAACGATATTATCGATATATACGTATTTTGATTATTTATTATCTCCTATCACCGTAAATACTAGCTAATTCTATCAATCAATGTCTAGGCAAATGGAAAAAAAGTTTCTTTTTTTAGTTTTCTACCCGATTTCTGATATTTATATTAGAACCCGACTATATCCGAATTCGTGTCGCGTAAGACCTCAATGTCTAGACAAATAGAAAAAAGTTTACCCAATGTTTTTCTATGATACTATTTGAATATTTTATTCTCTCGTGATTTTTGCTCATTTTCGTCTAATAAATAATGAGTGACAAAACTCATGAATTAACAAACATGCGAGACGTCTGAATTTGTAACTCATTTTATTGATTAGGAAACCACAATTCCAAACGTGTGAAGATAATATAAAAATGTTAAATAAATTCATTCACATAAAAGAAGTGTCCTGCTATCTCTTAGATAGGTGGAATATATCTTCATTAAATATAACTAAGAATTTAAATTCTACAATGGACAATATAAAAAATATTACTCCATAACTTATTTACAAAATATCAAAAAGTCATATAATCTCATAATAAGCATTAATTGATAATCTGAAAAAATAAAAACTAACTTGCTATCACCAATTAAACTATATTAATAGCATAAATAATTTAATATTGCCGGTATATATAACTTAACAACAACAACAACTTGTTGTGTTCCCACGAGCTAGTATATATAACTTAAATGACTTTTATTAAAGTTAATCTCAATGAGTAAATCTTGTACATGCTCGGTTACGAGCTCAATTTGTAAAACGAAGAAATTTAATATAAGGCAAGACTGCTAAAATAAATTTAATATGGTCCAATCTTTCCAAATGATATGTATAACAGGAGCGTAGTGCACCATTTATGTCTTCTTCTTTTTTTATTAATTGTATTTTCGATGATTTATCTAAAATAATTTTTCTATCGTACATAAAATAAAGATAAAATCTACGTACACTTTATCTTTTTCAGACCTCACTCGTGAGATTATATCGGCGAGCGTTAAAAGAGAGTACAGTATGTGACATTTACATAAGGGAACAGCTAAAGGACAGGTGAAAGGCCAACACCAAACCACACCCACCAGGGAATTTTACATAGCAACAATTCAAGATTTAGTAAATCAGTGGCTGTCTAATTAAGACCAGAAGAGAGAAAACGAAAACTCAATATGCACACAAATCTATGAATAATAGGACACCATTAGCCACCATTGTGCTCTGTATTTCTCTTTGCTTTATCAGAATTGGGCTTAAATTATTGAATATGATTCTATGTACTATATTTGCAGCCTCTGCAGAAGCAGTAGGCGTGGTTTGGGCACTGGTTCCACTAGACTTTTGCACCTATAATATATACCAGTAAGTATCCCAGTGTTTTAAAAAGAATGGAGGTGAGACAAAATATAAGTGGTATTTAAATTTATATATAAATAAAATAGCATAAAGTTAAAATGACATTAAAACAAAAATATCGAAAGTATATTAAAGAGAACTAAAGAAACTCATAGACATTTTCTCATGTTTTTTTTTGCTAATCTATCATGTTTTTACAAGTATGAACCATGTGTAAGATAGTTTGGAGACGCACATGTACAAGAACAAGCTAGATTTGGGCTTTGATGGTCATAAATGCTCGGTTATGTGAGTGGTATGCGGTGAATATTAAAAATTGATTCGTGAATCATAATAATAGGCCGAATTGAAATTAGTTTGAGGGGATTGGTGATAACCGGCATGAAACATAGTTCAAGTGGGAGATGATTGGACATGCAAACAAGTTCTTCATTAGTAATTGGAAAGATAATGAAACGATATATAAGGTTAAGAATACCCTTAATGGTATGAGATGCTGGAAAAAACTATATAAACTTGATCGAAAGTAGATAATATCACATCATATTCAAGAGTATTTTTAACTGACTTAGACAACAATTTCTTTCTCAAGAAATGCTCAATTAAAACCATGCCTTAGGTGAAATCTAAATAATAATATGACCCCCTCAAGAAAATTTAAGTCATGTCATTTAGAATGGAAGAGAATGAGTGTGAAACTGCCACATATGTAACAAGTTTTTGCCAATTAATAGGAGGAGGAAACAATAGTGTCAGCAATGTTCCCAAAAAGAAGAAAAAAGAGGCAAACAAATGTCAAAAAGTGTACTAATCATGACTGCTAACATTGAGCCAATAAATCTTGGAAATGGCTTATCATTAGAGATTATGGTAGACAGTTCATAATGGTTAATCCAAAGTCTTCCCTTTTGTTGAAATCTTGAAAATTTTATAAAATAAATACACCAACATATGCTTAAAAGTCAAAAAAATCATGAATTTTTTTCATCCACCGACTGCTAAATATGCACCACATCTAGGGTCAAAAGCTTTGTTGAAATTCTGGGTACACCACTAATCTATCAACAATTGATTAGTTATAAAGTTTTTAAGTAAATATTTTATTTAGGGTTGCCAACTAAATGTCACGGACCAACTAATTTTCATCTACAACCAACAACTAGGAGATTAAAACAGGAGTATTATGTTGCATCAGCTAGACATGTCAAAATCAAGACCTAAAAACAAAGAGCTTAAATCCAATTAATAATCTTGAAAAAAGGAAAAAAAACTTATAACTGATATAGTTAGGTGAGGAGTAAGCAAAATTTACTTTGTATGGAGGATTAAGAATTAATCTGGAAATAATTTTAAAAGATAGAGTGTTTAAAATGTAATTACTTTTTTAATATTATTAACCTACCAGTGTCCCCTTGCTGATGTACAAAGTTAAATTTTTTGACGAGTCTTTTAAAAGTTTTGAGTTTCAATAAGTTTCTTTGTTGGGCAAATATCATTTTTAGTCCGCATCACAAACTATTTATATTTGCTAGCCGGAAAAATATATAAAATTTGTATATAACATAAAAAATGTATATATACAAATAATATACATTTTTTCGACTATTATTTTTAAATCGGCGTATCATTTTCAGTTCTTTTGTTTGGTCGAAAGCCCAAACAAATAGAATCAGTCTTTGTCCACTGAGAATTGGACTATAACACACTTGCAGTTTTCCTAAATCAAGCTATAATACTCATTGATTTCCTTTTTTAGTGTGACCTGGAAAACAATAGTAGCTCTTACTAGTAAATAACTGGACTAGGAACAAGCAGAAAGAATATATTGGTACAGCTTCTAAATTTTGCTCATTTCTCCTGGTATAAGAAAAGTTTCAGATGGGGATATGGGGAGTAATTACTGTTGTACCATAAGATAAATAGATAAAATTATTCATTTTCTACCAGCTAAATACATATACGGCCTCTTAAACTTGCTCGGATTTCCCGTTTAGACACTTAAACTCAGCCTATCATATATGAACATAGTATTATGTTCAATTGGAACAAGGTTGAGTTCAAGCGTCTAAATAGGAAATCAGGACAAGTTTAAGGAGTCGTATATGTATTCAGCCTTTTCTAAAACTAATAATAGTTAGACAGATGCATTCCCATCTTTAAGGCAAATGGATTCAACTTTCCTTGATCACTGACATTATAACTTGTAGTTCCACACCACACCTCATCCTTGTATGTTCAGATTACACACTGATATTTTACAATGGATATGGGGTATTTTTCAGCAAGCTTTTCCATTCCAAAGATTGAACAGTTAAGTGAATTCATGGTAATGTACAAAAATTCAGGTGCATTGTGAGTGCTGGACCATAGTCAATATCACCAGACGACAATGGCGAGTTACTTGGAAGTTAGGCAAGTTGTTGGACAATGACCTATAGATTATACAGAGACAAGATGCAGATTGGTTGAAGAGATTTGGTGCAAGTGCAGGACAAAGTTTTACTTGATAGGTTCACAGTTCCTAGCTTGGAGGGTTCTATTTTCATTTCTTACCAGAAGAGTACCATCTATTCTTCTCGGTGCACAAAATATCCTGCATTTATACAATGTTCTGGGGAAGGGTCGCACCCCCAAGGGTTGTGATGTAGACAGCCTAACCTAATGCAAGCATAAGTCACACATAGTCAACTTTACCGTCGCTCCAAGGCTCCCCTTTTACCATCTGTTCTTCTTGTTTTGTATATTTCAGATGCATCGGTAAAATATACCAAAACCTTATAGGGGTAAGGTGTACCAAAAAAATGAAGAAAAATCAACATAGCACAGCAGACAAAGATCAATTCAAATACATTATAGTCTCAGAGGTAACATAGCAGCATTCTAGCATCAAAACAGTGCATCAATATTTAACTAGCGAGGAAATATAAATGACACAATACGGCAAATTTTTGGCAGCAGCATCCAATCCTAAATACTAGCAAGACAATCAACTAGTAGCAGTTGGGAAAGGATTATAGCCACTTCGAACCATATCTTCTAAAGGACCAAAGAGTGGTTTAGGGAGATTGTTCCATTCATACCAATCCCAACCATCACATTTCTCAGGTTCAAGTGTTTCAGGCTTCTGGTTAGGATCAGCAGGGGTTGCTCTCATGAATATGCAAACTACGTGCACTTTCTCTGAGATGACATTGTTCTTCACTGTTAAATACTCCGTTTTATCAATTTCCAATCCTGTTTCCTCTTTAACCTCCCTCACAGCGCACTCTTCAAAACTTTCTCCTATAACAAATAAATCATTGAATCATAAAAATGGGTAAGCAACTAAGCATTTTAACTGGAGATCAGCTATAAGATATCACTTTTTTATTTGACACTGTCAGAATTATTGGATAATTCTTGAAAATGAAAGCATAAATAAGAACAGATTAACAAAGGTCTAACCACAAATAGGCACAAGTAAAATTTCAAAACAAAGTTGTCTGCTTCTCTTAATAAAACTTATAAAATATACACTACTGTTTGGAAAAATATTTGAATTGTATGATTGATAGTCTAAATATCCAACTATACTTGTCAAAAAGAGAGAGCAAGTTCATTTACTTATAGCAATACTTCATTTTTTTGACAAAGATGTAGCACTACTCGGTTGTATTACAGATTTCTGGATTATATTTCTATCACAGAAAGATAAGAATCGTCTCATCTCAAATCATATATTTGGATTTTAGGTTGTGATGTTGAAACAATGTCCAATTTCCGGGGCAAAAAAAGAACAAAACCTACCTATTGGCTTTATGTTGTGTATGGTTTTAGACTAGTTAAACACTTCAACTTCAATAGTCTCTAAATTATAGTTCAAGAAATTAATTACAAAAGCAACCAGGATAGTACTATCCTTCAAAGAAACAAAGAGAACAAAGAGTAGTAACAAGAAGCGACTTGAAGGGAAAACTTAAAAGGATTTTTCGGCTTCTTTTGGCCCATCCCTGGAGATTTAGAAAATGGAATATTATAGCTGAGCTCCGGCCATTGGCTGGAGTTCCTACAATGCTTTCAGTGTTGCCACAAACCCCCTATCTGTTGCCACCATCTAAACCATCCTAATGTGCGGCTACCTTAGATCCTTCAACAACCACCAATCACCCGTTGCATGCAACTTAAACCAGTGATAACACACAGTCATAAGCCATTGGTGGAGTTTCATGAAAAAAAAAATCAAATGGTACAGGCCTTCAAGAGCTGCAGTATTTTGATCTTATTCTATTTTGATCGTTCAGATCAATGTCACCTTTTTATTAAGTTTTGACTTGAGGATGATTTCTTGAAGGTATGTAAAACACCCCGTGGTTATATTTTCCATCAGAATCCTCTCCTGTTCCAGTTTGTATTACATTGCCTCTACTAGCTGCAATTCTCTGTGCAAAAGAGGCAATTTTTCAGTACTCTGCTGTAGAAAGACCTTTGGATTAGGCAGAGGCGGATGGAGTGTAGAAGTAACGTGTTCAACTTAACACAGTACTTGTGACGCAGAGTATAAAAATATGTAAAATTCACTAAAAATTTCAAATATTAAACTATGAACCCATGATTTCAGGAGTGCAATAATTTCCGCAGAAGAATCTCAATGTTGAACCCATTAAATGTAAATCCTAGATCCACCTCTAGTATTAGTTTTTGCACATAAAGATAATGATGAGTTAAAGTCCGGGACCATTGACAGCAGATACAGTTATATACAAAAATGTTGCGAGACTCGTAATTACAGTTCTAATAATGCCTTGCAAATCTCAAAGGAGACCTCAAGAACCTTGTCAACTAGAAATACAAGGAAATGGTTAAGGAATGAACAGGACAAGGTGTGCCAAAACAGTTTGGGTTCAAAAGTAACAATCTACAGGGCGGTCTACCAATATTAATTGGACGTAAAACAATGTGCAGCCTGTTGATTTGGATCCTCTAAATCCTAAAAGTCAATGCATATGGTGAACCACACCAAGAACAAATCTTTCCTCAAACTCGTATTCAGAATTACAAGGCTGATGTAGAATCTAAGTTGAGTCTGCAGCATCACCTCGGCTATGAACATGATTACATATTTGATCCTATTACCAGGTAGAAGAAGCATCTTTTAACAAATTTCAGTAACATGCTCCAAGTGAGTGGAGAATCCGAGAGTGGTGCTGCTTGTGATATCCAGCAGCTAGAGGAGGCGTACAGTGGCGGAGCCACATTGAACCAAGGTGTGTCAAGCAACAACACTTCGTCGAAAAATTACACTATATTGCTAGATAATCTTTTTTATTAAATGTAAATTTATTATAGGTCGATTCCCCTTAACTTTTCGATATATCTAATTATTTATATTTTGACACCCCTTGATGAAAATTCTGACTCCGCCACCGGAGGCATAAGCCCAACTGATGCATACTTCTCAGGTCGACGAGGTTGTTAGTACTATTCTAGAGGCACAAGTTAATCCTAATTCAAAGCTTTTTGGAGCAAGATGACCCGAAAGTATGTTTCTTTTCTACTATAATGAGCTGCAGGGTAAGAATTTTCGAGCTGCAAGCTCTATCCCTTCCCTAGAAGTGAAGCAACTTCAAGTGTATCACATATATAGGCTGAAGCAGTTTGTGTTGAATAAAACAAAGATACAAGAAAATAATTTTAGGATAAAAGGAAGACTTCTCTGTATTGAGCAAAAGAATAGAACTTCTATTTTATTAAAGAAGAAGAACACTCAATAAACTAGAGGGAAGCAAAAAAAGGGTATAGTGAAAGAGATTGGACCGGTGCCTTTTATAGGCATACACTGTAACAACTTTTCCATATCTTGCTGCAGAAGTCCACAACAGTCACCAGAAAATAAGGAAAACACTAAAGACTCGGTAAAACAAAACTACCAACATCTATCCTACTAAACTAGTAAGTCAAAGTAAATACTAATGGATAAAAGCTGGTGTTGCTATTTTAACACTCACCCTCAACGTCAGCTTCCATTTTTCCTTTTTTATCATTCCTAGTTGCAAACGAAACCTTCCAAACTTGTTGGTACTCAAGCCTTTAGTGAACAGATCTGCAACTTGATTCTCTGTATCAATGTACTTCAAACTGATTTTCTCTTGCAAGACTTTTTCTCTGATAAAGTGATAGTGCACCTCTGCATGTTTAGTCCTAGCATGGAAAATTGGATTCTCTGCGAGATGTATTGCTGACTGGTTGTCACAATACAATTGAATTGCATAATCTGTTGGTTGATTCAAGTCAGTCAACAACTGCATAAGCCAAGCGCTCTCTTGAGCTGCCATTGCCGCGGCTCGGTACTCTGCTTCTGTTGTTGATAAAGACACAGTTGGCTGCCTTTTGCTACACCAAGAAATTGCTCCTGATGCAAAGCATAAACACGTATCCAGTAGTTGAGCGTCGAGTATCATGATCTCCTGCATAGTCAGCGTCGCAATAACCAACTAGCTTACAATCTTCACCTTTCTTATACAGAATACCATAGCCAAGTGTATTCTTCACATATCTCAAAATTCGACGAACTGCGTCAAGATGAGACTTCTTTGGATTTTGCATGTATCGACTCATCACACCAACTGCATAAGAGATGTCAGGACGAGTCAGGGTTAGATAGATTAGACTACCTATCAGTTGTCGATACATTGTTGCATCTTCCAAATCTTTGCCTTCATGTGCACACATCTTGACCTTTGATTCTATCGGCGTCAAAATTTGCTTACATTATGCAACAAGTCTGAGGAATATTTCTGCTGATGGAGAAGTATTCCTTCTTGATTTCAATCAACCTCTAGACCAAGAAAATGCTTGAGCTGCCCAAGTTTTTTCATCTGAAAACGAACTGAAAGATTTTCCTTTATTCTTAGGATTTCTTCTTGAAATCTCCTGTTATGATTAGATCATCTACATAAACTAGCACTATAGCTAGTTTTCCTCCATTATCCTTGATAAACAAACTAGAGTCTGCAGGTGTTACCAAATAACCACTGTGAGTCAAAAACTCAGCAATCTTACCGTACCAGACCCGTGGAGCTTGTTTTAATCCATACAACGCCTTCCGTAATTTGCAAACATAGTCAGGATGATCTTTATTATGGAAACCCATAGGTTGAACCATGTAGATCTCTCGATCTAGCTCTCCATGTTAAAAAGCATTTTTAACGTCCATCTGCCATAAGTTCCAGTCTTTGTTAGCTGCAAGTGCAAGTAAGACCCGGACAGTTGTGAGCTTTGCTACTGGACTAAACATTTCATCATAGTCTAGTCCATATTGTTGAGAAAATCCTCGAGCTACCAGACGAGCCTTGTGTTTTTCTATGGATCCATCTGCTCGACGCTTTATCTTATAAACCCATTTGCAAGAAATGGGTTTCACATCTCTTGGCTTTGGCACGAGCTCCCAAGTCTGGTTTCGTTCTAATGCAGTAATTTCCTCTTTCACAGCTTTAGTCCACTTCAGATTTTGAAATGCTTCTTCAAATGTCTCAGGTTCTTTTGCATCTGCTCCTTCTACTATGGCAACATTTGCATATTTGGGATTTGGCTTTTTGGTCTTTGTTGATCTTCTGAGTTGAGTTGGTGCAACTACTTCACTGGACTCGCCTTCATCACTTGGTCGTTGGTACACACCAGTTCGCCAAGGACTTTGAGAAATACATTCTTCATCACCATCAACATTTTCATCTTCATTGCCACCATCATTTTCGTCTTTTGCATCATAGGAACTTAATTGAATTTCAGCAGATTTCAGCTTATCTTTGAAATCATCAGAATCTGGTAATATCTTCCTTTTTGAGGACCACCAAGAAGATGCTTCATCGAACACCACATTTCGGCTCGTGTAACACTTTCCTGTTGTAGGGTCACAATACTTCCACCCTTTCCTTTGTCCATCATATCCCACAAATATGCACCTAATAGCTTTTTTATCAATCTTGCTACGTAAATGATCAGGAACAAATACATAACAAACACATCCAAAAACTCGAAAATAGCTAACTGAAGGTTTTGTATTCCACAACTTCTCAAAAGGTGAAAGAAAGCATAACCTTTGTTGAGGAAGTCTGTTAATCACAAAGGATGCTGTCTTCATTGCTTCTGCCCAAAATTGTCCTGGGACATTTTTTGCATGAAGCATACTCCGACAGATTTCTGCTAGATGCCCGTTCTTCCTTTCCGCTACACCATTTTGTTGCAGCATGTTTGCACACGTGAATTAATGACGTATTCGATATTCCCGAAGGAAGTCAGAAAATTCATTTGAGGTATATTCCCCACCATTGTCAGTCCGCAGGCAAAGAATTTTCTTATCAATTTCTGCTTCAGCATCCTTTTTGAACTCTTTGAATTTTGAAAATGTATCAGATTTTTCCTTTAAGAAGTTAATCCACACATACCTGGAAAAATCATCAATGAAGGTGACCATATATTTCATCCCACCAACAGATGCTTGCTTGACAGGTCCGAACACATCAAAGTGAACTAATTCTAATGATTCTTTTGCTTTATATTTTGACTCCTCATACGGCAATTGATGCGCTTTACCATACTGACAGCCCGCACATATTACATCTGCTCTTATTGCAAGTTTGGGAAGATCCTTCAACATTGACTTTTCCATCATGACACTTAGCTTAGACTAGCTAACGTGACTTAGTCTCATATGCCATAAGTCTGAAGTCTCGTTCTTCCTCGTCTTGTCTACATACGCGGTTTCTGCCGACATCACAGACGGAATTCAATCTCTGTCCCTTTAACACTAGCTCTTTTGTAATCTCCAAGTCATGAAATATCATTACATCTTGCGGACCAAACAAAACAAAAAGGCCCGACGATGTTAATTGTGCTACCGAAAGAAGATTTTTCCTCATACCTGGGACGTGATAAACATTTTGAAGCAACATCAGGTCAACACTATTCTTTGGAGACACTACAGTCTTACCGACGTGAGCTATCGATAATTTTGTGTCGTCGGCTGTCACCACCTCACGATCCCTCTTGTACTCGGACAAATTTTGCAGGTTCTCTTTATCACCAGTCATATGATTTGAGCATCCTGAGTCAACGATCCAGTCGTTCTCATAATCAATATGTCTTGAGGTTGTTGCTGTGAGAGCTAACACCTCTTCTTCTTCAGCATCCCAGTTATTTGTTATTGTTAGAGCTAACTCTTCTTCTTCTGCATCCCAGTCATCTTCACTTCTTTCCTTTGTATTGGAAGTAGCAGCATTACTCTCCACAAACCTTTTCTTAGACCAACAGACATTAGCTTTATGGCCCTTCTTACCACAGTTGTTGCATTTCCCTTCAAACCTTTTGTTGTTGCCATGATTCTTTGGAGTTCCCCCTAGACGATAACTCCCTTCTCCTTGATGAGCTTTTGTCTTGTCGTCATTTCTTTTGGATCCATAAACATTGTGCTGCTTGAAGTTCCCTCTGCTTTTATTGGTGTAGAGCGCTTCCTCCTCACCCTTCTGTGGAACTCCCATTTGCTTACCCATAGCTTCTTGACCAGCAAGCAAATTCTCAAACTCAACAAGTGATGGTTGATTTGGCCATCCTTGTACGGCAGTAATAAAGCCTCTGAATTCATATCTCAAACCATGGATGATTATTCTTTTTATTCTGGTTTCACCAATTGGAGTTGTTGGATCCAATTCTGAAATTTCACGGCATATCGACTTCACCTTGTGAAAGTATTGCGCAATGCTCATATCATGTTGCGCTATCGAGAACAACTCACTTTCTAAAAGTGGTAGTCGTGTGTCATTCTTCTTTGAAAAGAGTGCAACTAGCGTGTCCCAAGCTTTCTTTGGTGTGGTAGCATCTCGTATATGTTCCAGCACGTCTTCTTCAATGGTGGTTTTGAGGGCAAACAACGCTTTGCCTGCTTTAATCTTCCATTTTCGAAGTGCACCATTAGGTTCTTCTGCCCCCGATTTGACTTCGCTTCCATTAACGACCTCCCAGAGATCTTGGCCTTCCATGTAGGAAATCATACATGTCATCCATGTCTTGTAATTTTGATGGTTGAGTTTTTTAATTGCACCTACGGCTTGAAGCTCAGTCATCCTTCTGTAAGACAATAACTTTTGCTCAATAAAAAGAAAGTTGTCACCAACAACTTATATGGTCAAAAGTGTTGTGCGACTTTACCAAAACACTCTTCCTCTCTTCTATAGCCTAGCTCTGATACCAAATATGTTGAATAAAACAAAGATACAAGGAAATAATTTTAGGATAAAAGGAAGACTTCTCTGTATTGAGCAAAAGAACAGAACTTCTATTTTATTAAAGAAGAAGAACACTTAATAAACTAGAGGGAAGCAAAAAAAGGGTACAGTAAAAGAGATTGGACTGTTGCCTTTTATAGGCATACACTGTAACAACTTTTCCACATCTTGGTGCAGAAGTCCATAACAGTCACCAGAAAATAAGAAAAACACTAAAGACTCGGTAAAACAAAACTACCAACATCTATCCTACTAAACTAGTAAGTCAAAGTAAATACTAATGGATAAAAGCTGGTGTTGCTATTTTAACAGTTTGTACATAAGAGGTGATTTATCATTCATTACACACAAAAAGACCAAGTTCTAACAGGAAAAAGAAGAACAGAACAAAACTAATAAGCATAGATCACAGTGACTTATACAGTCATTTCGACAACTTTCCGACGAAGTTAAAATTTTTGATAATTATAATTATCATAAAGGTTTGTTCGTATTTTGTGAATAAAAGAACTTTTCTTTGTAAAATACCCTAAAACTACTTCAAAAAGTCAATATTTCAACAAACAAAAAAATTGCGACTAAAATTTATGGTGATCCGGAAGAAAATATAATAAATTTTTGTTGTTGTTTGCTCGTGGAACATTTTTCACAATCCTGGAAATTATCTTCTTTTTTTTTCCTCTTTAAAATAAAGGTGATTATTTAAGAAGTTTTTTGTAAAAAGTTTTTAAACTAAAAAGCTCCACTTTTTCTTCGTTTTAAACAAAAACCCACAAAAAATTTTATATATGCTAAATCGGCTTTCAGCTTCAATTTAAAAATAAAATAGAGATACTAAATTTAACTGTTCAACGTCTAAAAATGAAGTAAAGACAATAATTATAATAACGTATACTAACCGAACTCGAGGTGGCCGCCGGGAAGTGCAAAGGTACTATGGCCGATGGCGGAGAGGCGTTTCCCTAATAGAACTTTACTTCCGTTTAAAAGAAACACCGCTACTCCGACTTTCGGCATCGGCGTTGACGGCGGCGTTGCGGTTGCTGGCGTTTGCTGAGCACCATTTTCCATTTTTCCGGCACCGGAATAAATATTACGGGAAGCTTTAGAATATGTGGGGAGTATTTATATTTTTGAAAAGTTTGGAAGTGGGTCCCGCTACTTTTGGATACCCGCCAACTTTTTGAAGAAGATATACGGTCATACGTGGACGCCAAGAAATGTAATATATGCCCAATAGTAATAATAAGAAACTCTTGGACTTTTTGACTGACCAGCCCACTCAAATTTGTGTGGAAAAGCTTTCGGCAAACTAAAAAATTGTTCGGTCAAAACTAATTGTATTCGGGGTATTTATATCTATATTATATTTTCGGGTCATCATAGAATTTATATTCAATTTGCACAAAAATTTATAAGTCTACCCACTTTAAGATTGATGGAAGCTTAGGGTATATCAAACTATATAGAGAACTCGAGTTCCCACAGAACATACACAATAAGAGATAAGTAAATGACACAACAAAGTTTTACGTGGAAAACTCTCAGTTCACAGGATTAAGAATCACAACCTACAATCGTAGGATTTTAACTTCATTAACCGAGCAATTTCAGATTACAACATATTGTAACCTAGGAATTAAACTCTTAATCCCTCACTCACTTGTAATAACTCTATTACAAATCTCTTTGTAATAACTCTATTACAAAGCTCACAACTCGACTAACTCTAGCCAAGAGACAAACACAAGGTTTATGATTTTACAAATGGTATGCTTCTAACTAAGCTAAGTAGGAATTACAAGTAGATCACTTTAACATAAGTACAACACAACTAAGAACATATAATAACACAGTGCTGGAAACTGGTCCTTCGTTCTGTTATTCTTTGTTCTTGAAGCCTGGAAGTTACTTGCAAGATGGAAACACACTTAAGAGGAAACTTGTTGAATTTTCAGATGTGCAAATATGTGTTTTTCCTTTGCTTTGTGTTAATAATATCCAAGTGAGGTTACTTGGATGATGCAAGCAAATATCCGGTATAAGGCATTCCCTACAAAGTGACCGATGCACTGTCTGCACTGATGCGTGTATGCAGAGGAACAGTTGTAGCGACTTTACAGTTGTGGGGAGTTAACTGGTACAGTCAGCAAGAGAACTGATGTCCACCTATTCCCTTTGTCGTTTCTTTGACTCTAGTTGTTGGAACTTGTGCCCGACTTGATACTTGTTGTTCTTGAGAACTTTGAGGATATGTAACAAGTTTTCGATCTGGTCTTATCATAAAGTTTGTTAGATCATCAAAACACAAAAAGGCACATAACTTATCAATTTCCTCCTTTTTGATGATGATAAACTTATATTTGAAGTTCCCCATAGGAACCAGATCACCATACAATATTTTCTGTATTCCCCCTTCTTCCCCCTCAATGTTCTTCTCTCTTTTGGCATCTTAAAAAAATTAATCACAAGTAATAAGTAAAAAAGAAGTCAAACATGGTTAACTCATGCCACATGTGTGCAAACAAGCATGGCTAAAAATTGAGCATGAGAGTATAACATGCATAGCAAAAAGACGAGATGCTCAGTAATTGTGAAGTAAAGGAGAACAAAAATAGTAGTACCATTGTTACACAGCTATTCACAGAAAAACAACTTAAAAGTACCAGCCGCAAAAACAACAAAAAGAGGACCATGGTTGGACGAACAACATTTAACTGGACATTGGAAAGGGAACTTCTTTAAGGAGAAATAGAAGAAGGAGGCAGGGATGAGGAGGCAAGGGTTCTGAGGAGAATATCCATTCGAGCATTTGTAGATACTTGTTCATTAAGCAGCCGCTCCTCCAGGTCCTCGACCTGTTTCCTGAGATCTACATTTTCCTTGGTCAAGCGAGCAACCTCTGTGCCTTATGCACTATTGGTACCAGGTGACTCCTGGGCCTGAATAAGTTGTTCCTCAAGAATGACATTACGTGCCTTTGACCTCCTTATCTCTTCATTTGCAGTATTTTGAGCATCAATCAATTGAGAGATAGTGGAATTGCTGCCAACCGCTCATTTCTTATCAATGCACTCACATTCATCCATGGTGGTCTTTGAGAATGTCTGCTTGAGAGTTCCAGTGTTGCTTTTCCCAAGGGGACTTTGAAAATGTTAAAAACCGTAATGACCAAGAACCCATAGGCAAACCATGATTATCATCCTTGAAGTATGCCACTTTCTTCATAAGCTCTATCATGAGACCATGCAGATTGATAGTGGTGTAGGCATCCAATGCTTCTATGAGGAATAAGTCTGCTTTTGAAGTAATTGAACGCCTTTCCGCACGAGGAAGTAAGACCTTGTTCACCATCTCAAACAAAAGTTGATAAACTGGAAGGAGGGCCTTCTTATGCACCCATTCCCTTTGTTGCACAACATCATCCTTCAGAATGGCACTTCTAAAATTGGGAGAACAAGTCCCCTCAATGGATGAGATCCCTTTAGTAGGCACTCCCAAAATGTTCCCCAACACAGCCTCGTCTATCACAAAATCTACTCTATTGACCTTCAAGCAGATGTTATCATCTTCCACTGTGAACTTGTCTACGTAGAATCTACAGACCTCTTCCTCATACACCTTAGAACTATCATTGGTGAACAAGTGTATCCACTTTTAAAACTCACAAATATCAAGAATTTTCATACACCTTTTCACCAGACTTGTCTACCTCAACATTTTTCACTTCCACAGCTTTCACAGATGGCTCTCTCTTGGGTTTTGGAATCACAGGTTTCTTAGAGGACTTATGAATTAAGGAAGCAGGTTACTCATTCACCTCTTCATTGTCAACATCAAAAACAAGTGCTAAAGGCATTTCTTCCTCATTCACTAGCTTTCCCCCCTTTCACCAGCCTCCTCCTTTTCTTCTCTTCTTTATTTTTCTTAAGAACAGATTCAAGGGCTTCCTGACTGGTAGTAGGTCTTTTAGGAGTGGGCTCTTTGGGAACTACCCTTCTACACCTAGCCGCAAAGAAGCTTGCTACAGACACATTGTCATAGTCATCCTCACTATTTTCATTTTCCTCTTCAGATAGAGATCTCATCTCAAGAAAGACAACGACTTACGTCTCAGCATCGAAGTGAGGAGAATGAGGAGGATCAGTACTAACCTGGGGCTCTTTTGAGGAGTAAAGAGTTTCATCCCAAGTAGGAGTAGAGGTATCCTCTTGGGATGAGGTATCAGGTACCTCATTTGGTTCCCTAGTAGTACTAATAAGTGCTATATTTTCAGAGGGCACCAGTTCCCTACCCTCATCCTTATGACTTTCACCTTCCCCTTGAGACCCAATAGTCTCATTTTCACGCTCATACCCACCAACCAAACCTTCCTCTGCAACGATTAGTAACACGTTCTCAATGGCTTCTTATTAATTCACCCCAAGGTAGAATCAGAAGATATAAGAGGAACATTACGTGTAGGATTGAAAATATTCAGATCAAAGCTTGGAACGGGCGTTGTTGAGTATTCACTACTACGAACCACACTTTGGTGGGCTTCAGAACTCTCCCCAACTTTCTGACTAGAAACTTCCTAACCCTCATCTCTGTATATTGTTTCTCCTTCTGCTATTTTTTTTTTGGCGAGGCAGAAGGAAAGGTTGTAGCAACGAAATTTTTGGGGTTCTAAGTCTTACGACTGCTGTGAGAACTAGAACTCGATTGGGTTAGAGAGGAAGTAGCAGGTGGTTGTTGGTATATGGGGTTTTGACTGGGTGACTAAGGGGACTCAGACTTTCGCTCATGTGCTTCGTGAGACGAATACACAGTGGGAACTACACAGGAGAAATTTGAAAGTTATGGATCTTGAGACATAGTGAAGATTTGAAGTGAGGACACGAGAGTAAGAGTGTTTACTTTAAGAGAGAAAAAGGAATGTTTGGCTTTGATGTGGATAGCGATGAAAAAGACAGCATTTGGGGGTTATTTAGAGGAAGTGAGAGATCGGTTACAAAACGGGTATGAATCACTGGGTAGACGAGTTATTTGATAACAAGTGTGACATTTGAGTTCTAAAGAGATAAGAGCGAAAGACTGAAATTTTTAATGACGTGGCACTTTTATAGCCGTTAAAGATGTGCATGAAAGTACAAGGGAACTACTAACATAAGTCAAGGTAACTAGGTTCCCTGACTTAGTTTTGTAAATGCGAGCCTCATCCTTTTACCAAGATGCAATGTCATTAGCTTCTTGTTTGCTTTGTAGTTGCCATGCGTGTCTACCTGCTCATTCTTTCATAGCCAATTATTGAGGGACTTGGTGCTCAATTTAATTTTATCAACCCCAATGCCAATGGATTCTTTACAAAGTGCTCCATGCTCAGGGCTTTGGTGAAGATATCTGCTAATTGGTCCCTTATTTTACAGAACTTTATGTAGATAAGACCCTTTTCTACATTGTCTCTGAGAAAAATGATGTCGTACATCGATGTGATTTGTTCTCTTATGCTAAACTGGATTCTTTGCCATGTTTAGAGCACTGATATTATCACATATTAATGGCACGCAATCAGAAAATACACCAAAGTCCTCCAGTTGCTGCTTGATCCACAATAATTGAGCACAACAAGAGGCAGCTGCCACATACTCAGCCTCTGCAGTTGAAAGAGCCACAATGTTTTGTTTCCTTGTACCCCATGAAATCAAACATAATCCCAGAAAATGTGCCATGCCCGATGTACTTTTTTTATCCACCAGATAACTAACATAATCATCATTAGTATACCCAATTAAGTCGAAATTGTACCCTGAAGGATAGTAGAGAACTAGATCTTACGTTCCTTTAAGATACATTAGAATCCTCTTGGCAGCTTTAAGATGAGATTCTTTGGAATGGATTGAAATCTAGCACATAATCCCACATTGAATACAATATCAGGTCTACTAACTGTGAGATACAAGTGTCAACTAATGATTCCTTCGTACATGGTTTCGTTCACATGAGAACCAAGTTCATCCAAATCCAGACGGGTGGCAGTGACAATAGGAGTATCAATGGTTTTTGAACTTTCCATCTCAAATCTCTTCAGGAGCTCTTTAATGTACTTCTGATGGCTTATCATCATTCCCTTAGGGTTTGCTTAACTTGCAACCCTAAGAAAAAATTTAATTCCCCCATCATGCTTATTTCAAAATCGCTTCCCATAAGCTTTGCAAATTCTTCACATGAGAAGTCATTTATTGCACCAAAAATGATACCGTCAACATAAACTTGCACAATGAGCAGGTTCCTTCCTCGTTTCTTCAGAAATAGAATGTTGTCAATTTTTTCTCTTGTAAAGCCATTTTTAAGAAGAAACTTAGACAACCTTTCATACCATACATGAGGGGCCTGCTTCAGTCCATATAATGCATTGTCAAATTTGAATACATGTTCAAGATGCTCATGACACTCAAACCCAGGTGGTTGTTTGACGAAGACTTCTTCCTTTAAATATCCATCCAGAATGCAATTTTGACATTCATTTGGTGCAATTTGAATTCCATATGAGATGCATAAGCAATGAGAATTCTGATGGATTCCATTCGAGCAACTGGAGAAAAAGTTTCATCATAGTCGATCCCTTCTTATTGATTATAGCCTTGAACTACTAATGGTCAAACCGATTTCTTTAGCAGTAGTTACCTTTTCAACAAAAAACTTATCTTTCTATTGGGACTGAATTCTAGCCTTACAGTTTTCTTTAAAGGGTTCACCGTTGTCACAGTGAGTGCAAAGCAAGTTATCAGGGGCAGTAAGATAGTTTCTATGTGGATTGTAGGGAGTTTTTCCTTTTGGAACTCGACTCCCTACCTGTTCCCACTATTGCTTATATACATGACAGTGATTGTATCAGAGGACCAAGTCCACTTTAGATATTTTTCTAGGTCATTTTAACTCTGCCTAGATCTTCTTGAAGTTGTTTGTTTCTTTCAAGTTCAGCACATAAACTAGATTTCACAGATTTGAGTTCATTTTCAAGCTTAATTTGTGCCTCACTTGTAACTTCCTTTCCCTTCTGGATGTTCCTAAAACTGTTTTCCCTTTTAGTTCCTCAATTGTTTTGTTTTAGATCCATAACTACTACCAACATGTCATGTCTCTCATGTTTTACGTTTTAAATTTTTTAGTCGGAACATCTTTTTCTTTCTTTAGAACCTCGACGGTTTTTTTTAGGTCAACCACTACAATTACCAGATCATCTCTCTGATGTTCTACCTCTCCTAGTTCCACAATTAACGCATTTTTATCATTTATAAGACTATGATAAGCATAAATTAAAACGTTTGTCAAAGATATAAGCTTCTTCTGAGAGTAAGACTTCAAATTTCATTGAACGTCGAGAAAGTTTACCTCATCATTATCATTATCTTCATCATTGTCAGATTTTTCCATCAGGGGAAAGATAGAGTCATATTCAGCTGCTTCACTTTCAACTTCCATCATGGAGGTGTCACCTTGTTCATCATCTTCTCCAGATTCGGTGGAAGAATCGCCCCATGCAGCAAGAGCTTGTTACACAACATTGTCAGCGACATCTTTTCTCTTGAATCTTTTGTCAGGAACTAGGGCCCTATGATTGCGTTATCTGTATTGTGCTTGTACTGGTCTTACTTGAGGAGAAGACAGTCCTTGATGAATTATCCTGGCTTCCCACATTTATGACATAAGTCATAACCTCTTGGCTTACTAGAGGTGCCCTTTTTTGGAATGCCTCCATTCCTACGAACCATTTTTTGAAATCGCTTCGTCAGGTAGGCCATGCCCGCATCCTCACCACTTAAGTCATTGTTGTCTGCCTTGAGGACCAGGTTCTTCTCCTTTTTGGGCTCTCTTATTTCATGGTCCTTTTTCTTCTTCATTTCATAAGTCTTCAGATTACCAATGAGTTCATCAATGGTCAATCCTTTGCCTCAATGATAGCATTTATTTTGCTTTCCCAGGAACCAGGTAATACACTAAGTATTTTCCTGACAAGTTTATTTCTTGGAATGATATCTCCTAGTGAGTAGGGCTCGTTGGTGATAGAGGTGAATCGAGTTTGCATGTCCTGAATGGACTCATCATCCTTCATTCTGAAGAGTTCATACTCATTGGCGAGCATGTCGATTTTTGACTGGTTGACTTGAGTTTTTTCCCTCATGTGTTGTTTGGAGAGCTTCCCAGATCTCCTTAGCAGATTGACAAGCAGAGATTCTGTTGTACTCGTTTGGTCTAATACCACAGATGAGGATCTTTTTTTTCTTGAAAGTTCTTCTCTATGGCTTTTCGGTCAGCATCGTTGTACTCCTTCCTTGTCTTTGGAATTGTCACTTCTGGCTCGCCAATAGTTTTCCTGGGGACGAAGGGTCCATGCAGATAACATCCTAGAGCTTTGAATCTTTAGCCATGATAACGTCATGCATCCTTGTCTTCTACCATCCGCAGTGTTGTCCATTGAATCTTGGTGTTTTGTAGGTTGTTTGACCTTCTTCGCAATTTGGTGGAGCAGGCATTTGGATATTTTCTAGGTGTTAGCATGATAAAAGGAACCTGATCTGATACCAATTGATGGAAGCCTAGGGTCCACCAAACTATATAGAGAACATGGTTCTCTATCAGTTCCCACAGAACACACACAATAAAAGATAAGTAAATGACACAACAGAGTTTTACGTGGAAAACTCCCAGCTCACGGGATTAAAAACCACGACCTACACTCGTAGGATTTTAATTTCACTAACCGAGAAACTTTAGATTACAACCTATTGTAACCTAGGAATTAAACTCTTAATTCCTCACTTACTTTTAATAACTCTATTACAAGCCTCTTTGTAGTCACTTTATTATAAAGCTCACAACTCGACTAACTCTAGCCAAGACACAATACAAGGTTTATGGTGTTACAAATGATATGCTTCTAACTAAGCTAAGTAGGAATTAAAAGTAGATCACTTTAACAAAAGTACAACACAACTAAGGACATATAATAACACAATGTTGGAAACTGGTCCTTCGTTCTGTTGTTCTTTGTTCTTGAAGCATGGAAGTTACTTGCAAAATGGTAACACACTTAAGAGGAAACTTGCTGAATTTTCAGATGTGCAAATGCGTGTTTTTCCTTTGCTTTGTATTAATAGTATTCAAGTGATGACACTTGGATGATGCAAGAAATTATCCAGTACAAAGCATTCCCCATAAAGTGACTACTGCATTGTTTGAACTGATGCGCGTGTGCAGAGGAATAGTTACAACGACTTTATAGCTGTGGGGAGTTGATTGGTACAATCAGCAAGGGAACTAATGTCCACTTGTTTCCTCTGTCGTTTCTTTGACTCTAGTTATTGGAACTTGTGCCCGACTTGAGACTTGTTTTTATTGAGCACTTTGAGGATATGTAACAACTTCCCGATCTAGTTCTTATCATAAAGTTTGTTAGATCATCAAAACACCAAAAGGCACATAACTTATCAAGGATCAACTTCAGACTTATCAGGTATGAAGTTGAAGGAAAAAGAGTTTGAAGTGAAACGCACTTAAGGTAAATTAAGTCTAAAGTGCAAAAATTACACTTAAGATGCACTTAAGGCCAAATAGGTCTGAAGTGCAACAAATATTTTCATCCACTTAAGATCAAGTGAAAAAATCGCACTTAAGATGCACTTAAGGACAAATAGGTCTGAAGTGGAACAAATATTTTCATGCACTTAAGGCCAAGTAGGTATGAAGTGCAAGTTTCGCATAAAAATAAATTTGTTCTTCGACTTTCAACAATCCAATACACGATTCAACACCTAAATCTACTTCAACTGGTCTCAAATTTGAAATATAACCTCCAAATATCATAAGAATAAATTCCAATCATTAATTTGTAAAAATAACAATAAATCTAACAAACCTATTTTGCAATTAAGAAGAACAAGAAACCTTAAGTAATAGAAAATAAAGGAGTGCCACAACAACTCACTACTATAAAACACCATAAACTACCTTAAAACCTGTCCACAAACACCATGTAAATTCACTATCACTTTTGTTTTCACAGGGACTAAGAAGAAGAAGAAGAAGAAGAAGAAGAAGAAGAAGAAGGAGGAGGAGGAGGAGGAGGAGGGGGAGGAGGAGGAGGAGGAGGAGGAGGAAAAAGCCTGAAGTTGTCTATACTTCGAGTACTAATTAATTTTTTAAAAAAGTGGGTAGAAGTTAAATGGGGACGACCATAGGGAGCCTTGTGAAAGTTTTATATTGTAGTCGCTAGTCAAATCTATTGTAATGACCCGACCGGTCGTTTTGCTTTTTAGAACCTCATTTCCCTAAATAAGTCTTCCCATATGTGCTTTTACTGTTTTATGACTTGCGGGGATGGTTAGTTTGGGATTTGGAAGGGTTCAGGTTGATATCGGAACACTTGATTCCTTACGTTGTCCTTAAAAGGCTAAGTTTGACTTCATTCAACATTTTGAGTAAACGAACTTGGAATTGGGATTTGATAGTTCTAATAGGTTTGTATGATAATTTTGGACTTGGGCGTATGTTCGTATCGGGTTTTGGATGACCCGGGAGCGTTTCAACACCAAATAGTGAAAGTTGGCTCTTTGAAGGTTTTAAAGTTCATTAAATTTGGTTCGGAGTAGGTTTTGGTGTAATCGATGAGTTCATGAGTTAATCCATGCGTTTTGGCGTCTGATTCATGATTTTAGATGTTATTTCGGTGTTTCGATCACGTGAGCAAGTTCGTATGATATTTTCAGATTTGTGTGGACGTTTGGTGTGCAACCCCAAGGGCTCGGGTGAGTTTTGGATGTGTTCGGATAGATGAGAAGGCTTCAGTTTTCTGGTTTTCTCTTGCTGGTGTGTCAGGTATCGCAAATGCGAGAATTGGTTCGCATTTGCAAACATCGCAATTGCGAGAAAGGTTTTGCAATTTCGAAAAATCCTGATATGGGCAGGACTCACATTTGCGATATTTTCAGCCACATTTGCGACCAACCTGCCTTCGCATTTGCCAGTTTTTTGTCGCATTTGCGAGTTTTTGGTCGCATTTGCGACCTTGACATAGGGGAGCCTAGCTTTGCATTTGCGATAATTTTGTCGCATTTGCGACCTTCGCATTTACAAACTAGGTGTCGCAAATGCGACATCTGCGACCAGTGCAACAACTTTATTAAATGCGGGAGTTAGGTCATTTGGCTCATTTTCATTCATCTCTTGGGCAATTTTTGGAGCTCTTGGAAATGGGTTTTAACCTAGCACTTTGAGGTAAGTAATTTCTACACAATCTGAATTAAATACATAGATTATGTATAGATTAACATGTAAAAATTTGTGAAATCATGGGTTTAGATGAAAAATCTAGGGTTTTGATAAAAATGGGATTTAACCACGAAAATAATTTTGGAATAGGGTAAAATCATATATTTGATTCATGGGGTTATGGGTAACAACTTTATTCAAAAACTTTTGGTATCGGAGCACGTGGGCCCGGGGTGAATCTTAGGAATTCTTCAATTTGGGTTGGGAAATCATTTTAATAGTTCGGATATGAACTTTTGAACATGTATTGACTATTTATATAACATTTGACTAGTTTCAAGTTGTTTGGCACCAAATTGAGGGTTTAAGCACAATCTTGGACGGGAAATAGGTTTTGAGACGAGGTAAGTCTCTTGCCTAACCTTGTAAGTGAGAATTTATCCCATAGGTGATTCAAATAAATATTTGTGTGTTATTGTGGGGGCTATGTACGCACAAGGTGACGGGAGTCCGTGCGTAGCTACTATTTATGCTTATGTCTGGGTAGTTTAGGACCCAAATCATGAATTACTTGTAATATTTTCACCTACTTGTTAATTTAAATTCCTAAATTTATATTAAAATTTGTTGGAAGAATTGTAAAAGACCGGATTTCACTTGCTTAAGCTTTGAGCGGATTACTTGACCGTAAATGGAAATTTTATTGCATCGTGTATTGGCCTTATTATAACATGAAAGTTAAATGCTTATAAAGTATCTTCCCTTCTTGTGGATCGGGCCGAACGCCTCGGCAGTGGAATAGATGCATCTATGGATCGTGTCGCACGTCTGTCACGTCCCAATATCATTATAGGCTGTGATGGCACCCAACACCGTTGTTAGGCAAGCCAACACTGATCAATCTAGTTGTTTCCACTTTTAATATGTTTGTTAAGTGAATAACATTCCTTTTTGATAAAGGTTTTAGCAATTTACAAATGAAAAGTAATTAAACGAAAGCAACTGAGTGCAAATCGAAGTAATAAAATAGATCCAAAATCATAAGTCTACTAGTGTGTGTGCCAAGACCCGGTGTCACAAGTATATGACCATTCGAGTAGAATATACAAAAGAATACTAGTCTATTGTTTGAGAAGGAAATAGATAGAAAATATAGCAAAAGGAAGACTCCAGCTGCTGCAGGACGGCTCAGAAATGCAGCTCACCGTGAAGTCTCGAAGTGCAAGTCAAGCATGCGCGCCAGACTGATAACTAGATGCACCTGCCTCAGATCCTGTACATCAAGTGCAGAAGTGTAGCGTGAGTACATAAACAACATGTACCCAATAAGTATCTAGTCTAACCTCGAAGAAGTAGTAAGGAGGGGTCGACTTCGACACTCACTATGGGCCAACAATATAATAATATAAAGTTCTAATTAGACATGAATTATACAATGATAATAGAACTCAAATCAGGAAATAAGTAAGCAATCCTTTCATTTAAGTGAGAACCAAATAACTTCTTTTATCTAAACCTTTCAACTTTCAAGTTCATGAAACAATACCAAACAAATAAGGGGGTTCCAACATCATTACGCACGAGTTATGCCGAGGACGTACGACCCGATCCATATATATTTACATAAATATATTGTGCGCTGCCGAGGGTCAAACGACCCGAACCATATAATATCAATAAATCATGCCGAGGCGAACGATACACTCCCATGAAAGTAGTGGAAATTTACCCCGCTCGCGGAATATACTTGCGAAGCGATTGAACATAGATTTTCTTAAATTATCACAATTCTTCTCAATTACTTTTAACATAATAAATTCAACTTGGAACTTAAAAATATTGAGATTCTCAACCTCCGCTTTAATCCAACAATTAGTAAACATAATCAAACAACGGTATCAACAAATCATGGTGTAAGCCTAAATCTACCTAGACATAAGCATGAATAGTAGCTACGCATGGACTTTCGTCACATCGTGCGTGCGTAGTCCCCACAAAATAGAAGTACATATTGATTTAAGTTCACCTATGGAGTTAATTCCCTCTTACAAGGTTAGAAAAAAGAATTACCTTGCCTCAAGCCTACTTTCCGGTTGAAGAATGCGCTGACACCCTCAAGTCGGTGCCGAATCAATCCAAAACTAATCAAATAGTACATAAACAAATCAATACATGCTCAAAAGTTCGTATTCCGACTATTAAAGATGTTACCCAGCCCTAATGTAAGATTCTATGAATTCACCCCAAGGCCCATGTGGCCGGATTTCAAAAATTTTCGAAGAACGTTGTTACCCATAACCTTAGGAACATAAATATATGATTTTCACTAAGTTCCATAACCATTTTTGTGGTAAATTTCCATTTTCCATAAATTTTCATGTTAAAATCTACCCATAATCTATGTATTAAACCCACATTAAGTAGAAATTACTTAACTTCAAAAGCTAGGTTGAAATCCCCTCTTTAAAAGCTCTCAAGTCGCCCAAGAGTGAAAGAAAATGTGATAGAAATGGCCTAAGTCCCGTATTAAATGAATCCTTCTACCCAGCGATTTTCGCGCCTGCGGTGCCTTGGCCAAATCTATGGTCCCGCACCTGCGGCAAAATCCTCGCAGGTGCGCTTTTTCCCTTACCTGGCCAAGCTTCGCATCTGCGGACAAAAGGGGCCGCTTCTGCGGGCTCATCCACTCCTGCGACCAAGTCTCTCGCACCTGCAATCACACAGGTGCACCAAAGCTTCCGCACCTGCGGTGGCTGGGCTACCCTTAATGTTTCACTTCTGCGGCTCGTGGCTCGCACCTACGGCTGGCCAAGCGCAGGTGTGATTATGACAACAACTGGGAGCCTCAGCTGTTACTCCCAATTCCAACTTGGTCCGAGCCTCGTCTGATTGACACTCGGGCCTCCCAGGGACCCGCACAAACATACCAACAAGTTTGGAATCATAAAATGGACTCGCTCGAACTCTTGGAATGCCCTAAACAACATTAAAACTAAGAATCACACCCTAAAACCAATTGAATCAAGCTTATGAACTTCAAGTTCTTCAATTTACTCTCAATGCGCCGAAACGTACGTAAACTACTCGGATTGACACCAAATATTGCGTGCAAGTATTAAATGACCTTACAGAACTATTCCAGGTCTCGGAGTTCTGTTTGGACCTCGATATCACCGAAACCCCCTCTAAACCAAATTTAAAGAACTTCTAAAACCTTTAAAGAACCAACTTTCACTATTAGGCGCCAAAACGCTCACGAGTGATCAAAAACCCGACCCGAGCGTACGAAATCGACATATGAACCTACTGGAACACACATATCCTAGTTCTTTGATACCATGTTGTCACGACCCAATTTCATTATAGGCTGTGATGGCGCCCAACACCATTGTTAGGCAAGCCAACACTGATCAATCTAGTTGTTTCCACTTTTAATATGTTTGTTAAGTGAATAACATTCCTAATTTATAAAGGTTTTAGAAATTTACAAATGAAAAGTAATTAAACGAGAGCAACTAAGTGCAAATTGAATTAATAAAATAGATCCAAAATCATAAGTCTACTTGGAACGACCCGACCGGTCGTTTTGAACTCTAGTGCGCCGTTCAGCAGTTGGAAGTCATGAACAACTTCATTTCAGGTATTATGACTTGTGCATATGGTCGGAGTTGAAATTCAGGAAGTTCGGGGTCAAATTGGAAGGAAAATCCTTATTTTGGAAGCCTTAAGATGAAGAAATTGATTAAGATTGGAATTTTGAGAAAACGACCTCAGAACCAGGATCTGAAGGTTCCAGCAGGTTCGTATGATGATTTCGGACTTGGGTGTATGTCCGGATCGGGTGTTGGATGACTCGGGAGCGTTTCGGCGTATATTGCGGAAGTTAGCATTTTAGAATAAATTTCATAAGTTTGGGTTGGAAGGCATTTCAGTGTTATAGATGTTCGTTTGGGATTCCGAGTCCAGGACTAGCTTCGTACAGTGATTCTGGAGTTGGGAGCACGATCGGCAGTGAATTCAGATGTCCGTAGGTTATTTTAAAGTCATTTGGCTAAAGTTAGAAATTTGAAGGTTTTTTTTTGAAGAATCCGACCGGAAGTGGAAATTTTGATATCAGGGTCGGAATGCGATTCCGGAAGTAAGAGCAGGTCCGTAATGTCAAATATGACTTGCTCGCAAAATTTGGTGTCATTTCGAGTAGTATAGGTCGATTCGGCGCATTGTTAACGAATTCAAGAACTTAAAGTTCTTAGGTTTGATTCAAGGAATTTTGAGATGATTCAAAAATGAAAGTTGTAGCCCCTCGTGTCTAGTTTCCAGAAAGATAAAGAAATCATAATTTGGACATCTGTAGAGAAAGTTATGGCCAAAATACTAAAGCAGGTCACTGCAGTCATTTTTCTTGGTTTTCTTCAGCTTTTCTTGGCTTTTGCTAGCGCAACCGCGGTCCCTTTTTCGCTGACTGCGGTGGGTGGCCTGAGAGGAATATAAATAAGTGGTATTTTCAGTTATTTTTCATTTTTCAAGACCCTCAAAACATAAGAGGCGATTTTCCAAACACTTTTTCTTCTCCAAAACGTTGGTAAGTGATTTCTAACTCATTAACTTCTTTTTACAAGATTTCATCCTAGAATCTAGGGCTTTCATGGTGGAATGGGAAATTTTGGGTAAAACCTAAGAATATTGAAATTTGGGGATTTAGACCCCAAATTGAGGTCGGGTTCCAAAACCATTTATATATTCGGGCACAGGGGCGAATGGGTAATCGAGTTTTGGTCTAAATTTCGGGTTTGGATCGAGCGGGCCCGGGTTCGATTTTTGACTTTTGGGGAAAGACTTTAGAAAAACTCACTTCCATGCAATATAATTGATTCATTTAGCATTTATTAACATAATTAAGTAACTTGTAGCTAGTTCGAGTCCCTGGGAGACGAGTTTGGAGTTTCAGGTGCATTCTTGACCTGAAAAGTAGGTTCGACATGAGGTAAGTCTCCTTTCTAACTTCGTGAGGGGGAATCATCCCCCTAGGTGAGTTAAATACATGTTATTATCTTCGGGGGCTACGTACGCACGAGGTGACGGGAGTCCGTGCGTAGCTACTATTATGCCATGTCCGGGTAGCCTAGGACCCACTAGCATGCTTTATGTGTATACCTGTAACCCTGTATGTAATATTAAACTACTAACATGACCAAAACGTGATTGAAAGTTTAAAAGAAAACTAGAGTTCATATTGTTAACCCTCTAAAAGGAGAATTATTTTCGCTGGAGAAATGAGTTTCAAAAACAAAGATTTCAAAACCTATATTTCATGTTTCTCTTAATAAAGACTTTATCATTTTCCTGAGAAAAATAGTTTTCTAGATAAAATACGAATTTATTTTGTGGATATGTGTAACTTTGGGTGCTTGAGTCGCTTGAGTGATTCGCGAGCAGGAAGACCCTGTATCTGTGTATGTATACTTATGAGCACCTGAGTCGCATGTATGATTCGCGAGCAGGCTAGCCGTTTTATATTGAGAGGTGCACTTTTGAGACGGGCCGATCTATCCATCGACAATGCATAGAGAGGATTATTATATTGAGAGTCGCACTTTTGGGACGGGCCGATCGATCCTTCGGCAGTGCGTAGAGAGATTGAGAGATGCACTTTTGGGATGGGCCGATCGATCCTTCAGCAGTGCATTGAGAGATTGAGAGCCGCACTTTTGGGACGACCGATCAATCCTTCGGCAGTGCGTAGAGAGATTTAGAGATGCACTTTTGGGACGGGCCGATCGATCCTTCGGCAGTGCATAGAGAGATTGAGAGCTGCACTTTTGGGATGGGACGATCGATCCTTCGGCAATGCGTAGAGAGACTGAGAGATGCACTTTTGGGATGGGCCGATTGATCCTTCGGCAGTGCATAGAGAGATTTATATCCGCAATTTTGGGACGGGCCGATCGATCCTTCGTCAGTGCGTAGAGAGGTTGAGAGATGCACTTTTGGGATGGGCCGATCGATCCTTAAGTAGTGCATAGAGAGGTTGACTATCTTATGACTCCGGCCGGTTGTCTTGCCTTTTTGTGTGCATGACTATTTGGTACTATTGTATTGGTATTGGCTTGAAATGTATTTGGGAAAAAGGGAAGTGTACATTGTTGTTTATTCTCAGCGATTACCTAGATTTATGTACTTGATATGTACTCGTTTCTCACTGTCTTACATGTCTACTGTATTTCATCATATTCTGTCATATATTATATTGTCGGACCCTAGTAAGTATCTAATTTGACCTCTCGTAACTACCTCTCTGAAGTTAGGCGGACGACTTACTGAGTACACGTTGTTTTTGTACTCATCCTGCACTTGCTGTGCATTTTATTGCACAGGTACTTTCATAGAAATGTGGAGGATTCAGAGACTTAGGCGAGCTGCATCTTCCGGAGGCGATCCGCAGCTGACAGAGTCACCTTCATACTGTATCTGTTTCATTTTAAATTTCCTGGTCCAGCCGTATTTCGGACAGGCTTTGTAATATTTGTAAAATTCTTAGAAATTGCTCATGTACTTGTGACACCGGGTTCTAGGGACGTGTTGGGATTTATTTCATTAAACTGAATTGATGTGCTGTCGTATTTAAGTTTTACTAAAATTTATTTATTTGATTATGAAATGCAAGAAAAGGTAACAATTTCGAAAATGTTAAAACTGGAAAGTTATTTCAATTAATTAATGTTTTAGCTTGCCTGACCTTGTGTCCGGCGCCATCACGACCTTAGGGATTTTGGGTCGTGACAACATACTATCAGAGCGCTAGGTTCCCGTAGGTCTCATGAGTCATGAACAAGTCTAGTAGAGTCTTGCGGATCGGTGCGGAGACGTCTGTACTTATCTTCGAGATGCTACAGGGCTATTTAGAGTACTTCCCTTCTTGATTGTTCATCGTGCGAGTTGATTCCTTTGAGGCTTATGCCTATGTTCATTCCTACTCAATCTTACATGTCGTGAAGCACTTGCTATGGATCATGAATTTTGAGGAATGGGAATGGTGCTACTAATGTAATCCGAGATGCTTCCATGTGTAAATGGTCGTGGTTGTTATGGCCCTGCAAAAGGGTAATGTGTTATTTCAGCTTAGTAGCTGTGTTTTTGGGAGCCTTAAGGCCGTGCTCGGGTGGTGATGATGTTTGCACTTGATTGTCGCGCGGTGTTGATATGATGATAGATATCTTGCCCGTACATTGGGGGTGATGAATGGTTGAAGGAAGGTCTTCTCAGAGTTTGATTTCAAGATTTCGGTGTTTTAGTTCCGGTAGAGGAAAGGAATTTGGATTCTGAATGGTCTGTTGGAGTTGATAAAGTAGTAAGACTGTGTGTCTTCAAGTGAGGTGGGATATGCACTTGTGACGTGTAGTCGTCGTCATCGATCGGAAGAAATGTGTTAGGTTCAGCGGTGCTATGGTTTCTTCGGTTGCGTGGGGTCAGAGTATTGAGAAGAAGTGTTGAAGAATGCGGTTGGCAGGGATCATGTTATAAAAGGAGAAAGGGTCGCAGCAGGGTCTAGAGTGGTACAAGGAGTGGATTCGGGCTAAGTGAGGGAGTCCCACCATCTGCAGTAGGGTTGTAGGGTTGTCTTCTCATAGGGTTGCGAATTGTCGGCGTGTTGGCAAGCTGTTTCAGCTAAGGGAAAGGAGTAAAATGTTGATTGTGCATGGGATTTGATGAATGTGTGCAAAAGTTGGCCCTGTCGGGCCAGGGTTAGGCTCTAGAAGATCCAGAATTTTGCTTAAGGCATAGGTGAGTTGTCAGGTTAGTGACTCAGTCACGTTTTTCATTGAAAAGGGTGTTCCTGTGCTAGGAGAGCCCTGGAGTTGATTGTATTCGGGGCCAGTCGGAGTGGGTGACTCTCAATAGTAGTCTTAGTGAGTTCAAAAGTTAAGAATGCGGCGTTTAAGGATTTCAGGCAACATTATGATCGAGAATCGAGCTTTTGCAGAGTAATCTCTGAGAAAAAGGAAGGACGGTTGGAATGTTCTGTGATATGTTTCAGCACGCGGGATAGCATTGGAGGAGTGAGATAAATAGACTCCGGGTTAAAGAAAAGAATTATCAGAAGGGTATGAGACGGGTTGCGGGATTTGGGCAGCGTAGTCTCGTGAATCAAGGTCACTCGGGATGAGTGAGGGTTGAGTTGCTATGGGTTGAAGGAATTTTTTATTATTCCTGAGGCAATTGAAGATGATTAAAAGAAGATAAATTGATTATCCATGGTTGAACTGGCACAGTTGCGGCAGTGATCGATTCCTTTGGTGTGATTTAGTTATGCATGTGGTTTGTGTCGGTGTGTGCGGGGCTTGTCGGCCGTCGTAACGGATCTCAGGTGGGAGTATTTGAGTGCTATGGCCTGTTAGGTGTAGGCGGACCCCCAGAAGGGTTATGGCGGTATAGACTACTACTTAAGGATTTGCATGATTGGGTGATAATGGGAATTCACTCGTGTGTTGAGATGTTACTCTTGAATTGAGTTAAGTAAAAAGTTTCTATATGATGAAGTGTTCACCCTATTGGTGGTTCAGAAGTTATGATGGAATTCTTGCGCTACCTCATGTTGGTATGTTAGGTGCGGGAAGCGGTATGTAACTGGGAGTAAGAATCGAGATTGAGGTCCGATGTTTATAAGGACGTCATGAGCTCGGAAGAGAAAGACAAAATGATTTGAAAGTTCAGAGTAAGCTGGTGTTATCTTCAGTGTCACCTGAGATTGATATTCGGTGAGAGAGGCTTTGTACCCTGGTCATGGGTTCTCGATGTGTTTTGCGGCCTTAGTGTGGTCGGTGTTATGGATGCACAAACTTGTCTCCTTGTGTGGAAGGTCGTGGAAGCATGACCACGAAAAGATTGTATAAAGTGTGACATGTAGTCACTTGATGGATTTCAGATTTGGACTGAGTATAAAGAAGTGCAATATTGTTTAATTGAGAATTTACGCCTGGAGGGCGTTTGGTTAAGTTGATTATGGATTATGGGGTGTTAGTCTCAGTGATAATGGTTGTTCTCGTGTATTATGAGGGAAGATAGGTTAATATGGACCCAGGCAAAAGCTATTAGCTTAGTTGGTGCGAGCAAGGTGGCTCGATATTTGTGGATGGATTTAAATATGATTATGGGCTCCGTATGAGCCATGCATGTTCCTTTCAGTAGAGCGCTTTTCATGGAGAGGTATTAGAACAGCGGGTGTTGTTCCGTCTTCATCGAATTTATATGTTATTGTGGTTGCGCCGTACGATTTGTGAAACGGCTTGATAATTTCCTATGTGTTGAGGTCCCGCATGGTGGGGATGTTATGTGAGCAGGATAGTTCCTGAGATCTAGAGTGTATATATATATCGCACCTCAGTTGTGCTTGAGTTATGTAGCCTACGACATTATCAGTCTCCCCAGGATGGTATTATGCACTTAGCATGCTTATGATCGATATTCAGTAAATTGTAATAGTGAGCAAATCAACTCTGTATATATTTCCTTACGTGAGTTTTATATCATTTGGATCGGGTGGCACGCCACCACGATGATGTTATTTGGATTGGGTGGCACACCGCCACAATGATGTTATTTGGGATCGGGTGGCACGCCGCCACCGGTATGTTATTTGGATCGGGTTGCACGCCGCAACAGTGTGATGTTGTGTAGGGCTCCTATAATTATTTTTCCTTGTGTTTTACTTCCTATTTTTATAAGGAAAGTTTATAATAGTTGCGTGAGTTGAGTAGTCCTTTTCTGAGTCATTTCTTATGTATCATGTTCGAGTTGTGGCCTATTGGCGCATTTTGGAATTTATTGTTGTTCATGTCTGGGATGATTTGCTATTTGAACAGTTCATACTGGGTGAGACGAGATTATTGGACAAGGGATCGGTGCGATGAGGTATTCAAGTATTTCTTAACTCTGCAGTTGAGTATGAATTTATGCACATCTCCTCCGTTGTGATGGTATCGTCAACATTATAGCAGGATGTATGTATATATCTTATAAAGTGCATTGAGAGCATCAAATTCGTAGAATTCTGGCTATTAAGGTTCAGGGAGTGTCATTGTGGTTAGATGATGGACTTAGTGTATGGTGTCGATTCAGCAAAGGTATGTAGTTGTGTTCTAGTGCCTTGTGTGGTAGTTAATACGGTGTTCATATATCAGAAAAGGGCCTGGCAGAGAATTTTCGGTGTTGGAATTGAGTTCGGAATTTGCTGTAGGGATAAGGGAGGTTATCTTCAGATTTTATCAAAGCTTATATGTTCAGCTGGGTTGTGGCAACACGGGTAGATGCACGAGGTGTTAAACAGTGATTTCAGATAACTCAAGAGAAGTTCTTGGCACGTTCGAGGACGAACATCTGTTTAAGTGGGGGAGAATGTAACGACCCGACCGGTCGTTTTGAGCTCTAGCGCATCGTTCAGTGGTTGGAAGTCATGAACAACTTCATTTCAGGTATTATAACTTGTGCGTATGGTCGGAGTTGAAATTCAGGAAGGTCGGGGTCAAATTGGAAGGAAAATTCTTATTTAGGAAGCCTTAAGTTGAAGAAATTGATTAAGATTGGAATTTTGAGCAAACGACCTCAAAACCAGGATTTGAAGGTTCCAGCAGGTTCGTATGATGATTTCGGACTTGGGTGTATGTCCGTATCGGGTTTTGGATGACCCGGGAGCGTTTCGGCGTATATTGCGGAAGTTAGCATTTTAGAATAAATTTCATAAGTTTGGGTTGGAAGGACTTTCAGTGTTATAGATGTCCGTTTGGGATTCCGAGTCGGGAAATAGCTTCGTACGGTGATTCTGGAGTTGGGAGCGCGATCGGAAGTGAATTCGGATGTCCGTAGGTTATTTTAAAGTCATTTGGTTAAAGTTAGAAATTTGAAGATTTTTATTTTTTGAAGAATCCGACCGGAAGTGGAAATTTTGATATCTGGGTCGGTATGCGATTCCGGAAGTAGGAGCAGGTCCGTAAGGTCGAATATGATTTGCTCGCAAAATTTGGTGTCATTCCGAGTAGTATAGGTCGGTTCGGCCCATTGTTAACGAATTCAAGAACTTAAAGTTCTTAAATTTGATTCAAGGAATTTTGAGATGATTCAAAAATGAAAGTTGTATCCCTTCATGTCTAGTTTCCAGAAAGATAAAGAAATCATAATTTGGACATCTGTAGAGAAAGTTATGGCCAAAATACTAAAGTAGGTCACTGCAGTCATTTTTATTGGTTTTCTTCAGCTTTTCGTGGCTTTTGCTAGCGCGACCGCGGTCCCTTTTTCACTGACTGCGGTGGGGGGCCTGAGAGGAGTATAAATAAGTGGTATTTTCAGTTATTTTTCATTTTTCAAGACCCCCAAAACATAAGAGGCGATTTTCCAAACACTTTTTCTTCTCCAAAACGTTGGCAAATGATTTCTAACTCATTTTCTTCACTCCTTAACTTCTTTTTACAAGAGTTCATCCTAGAATCTAGGGCTTTCATGGTGGAATTGGGAATTTTGGGTAAAACCTAAGAATATTGAAATTTGGGGATTTAGACCCCAAATTGAGGCCGGGCTCCAAAACCATTTATATATCCGGTCTCGGGGGCGAATGGGTAATCGGGTTTTTGTCCGAATTTTGAGTTTACACTAAGCGGGCGCGGGTTTGATTTTTGACTTTTGGGGAAAGACTTTAGAAAAACTCACTTCCATGCATTAGAATTGATTCATTTAGCATTTATTAACATAATTAAATAACTTGTAGCTAGTTCGAGTCCCTGGGAGACGAGTTTGGAGTTTCGGGTGCATTCTTGACCCGAAAAGTAGGTTCGACACGAGGTAAGTCTCCTTTCTAACTTCGTGAGGGGGAATCGTCCCCCTAGGTGAATTAAATACATGTTATTATCTTCGGGGGCTATGTACGCAAGAGGTGACGGGAGTCCGTGCGTAGCTACTATTATGCCATGTCCGGGTAGCCTAGGACCCTCTAGCATGCTTTATATGTGTACCTGTAACCCTGCCTGTAATATTATACTGCTAACATGACCGAAAACGTGATTGAAAGTTTAAAAGAAAACTAGATTTCATATTGTTAACCCTCTAAAAGAAGAATTATTTCTGCTGTGAATATATGTGTACCTGGACTGGGATGTATCGTGGAGTATTACTAAACTGGACAAATGAGTTTCAAAAACAAAGATTTCAAAACCTATATTTCATGTTTCTCTTAATAAAGACTTTATCATTCTCCTGAGAAAAACGGTTTTCTGGATAAAATACGAATTTATTTTGTGGATATATGTAACTTTGGGTGCCTGAGTCGCTTGAGTGATTCGCGAGCAGGAAGACCCTGTATTTGTGTATGTATACTTATGAGCACCTGAGTCGCATGTATGATTCACGAGTAGGCTAGCCGTATTATATTAAGAGGTGCACTTTTGGGACGGGCCGATCGATCCTTCGGCAGTGCACAAAGAGGATTATTATATTGAGAGCCGGACTTTTGGGACGGGCCGATCGATCCTTCGGCAATACGTAGAGAGATTAAGAGATGCACTTTTGGTACGGGCCGATCGATCCTTTGGCAGTGCATGTCGATCGATCCTTCGGCAGTGCATAGAGAGGTTGACTATCTTATGACTCCGGCCGGTTGTCTTACCCTTGTGTGCGCATGACTATTTGGTACTATTCTATTGGTATTGGCTTGACATGTATTTGGGAAAAAGGGAAGTGTACATTGTTGTTTATTCTCAGTGATTACCTGGATTTCTGTACTTGATATATACTCGTTGCTCACTGTTTTACATGTCTACTGTATTTCATCATATTCTGTCATATATTATATTGTCGGACCATAGTAAATGTCTAATTTGACCTCTCGTCACTACCTCTCTGTGGTTAGGCGGGCGACTTACTAAGTACACGTTATTTTCGTACTCATTCTACACTTGCTGTGCATTTTATTTCACAGGTACTTTCATAGCAATGTGGAGGATTCGAAGACTTAGGCGAGCTGCATCTTCCAGAGGCGATCCGCAGCTGACAGAGTCACCTTTATACTGTATCTGTTTCATTTTAAATTTCCCGGTCCAGCTGTATTTCGGACAGGCTTTGTAATATTTGTAAAATTCTTAGAAATTGCTCATGTACTTGTGATACCGGGTTCTAGGGACGTGTTGGGATTTATTTCATTAAACTGAATTGATGTGCTGTCGTATTTAGGTTTTACTAAAATTTATCTATTTGATTATGAAATGCAAGAACAGATAACGATTTCGAAAATGTTAAAACTGGAAAGTTATTTCAATTAATTAATGTTTTGGCTTGCCTGACCTTGTGTCTGGCGCCATTACAACCTTAGGAATTTTGGGTCGTGACACTACTAGTGTGTGTGCCAAGACATGGTGCCACAAGTATATGACCATTCCAGTAGAATACACAAAAGAATACTAGTCTATTGTCTGAAAAGGAAATAGATTGAAAATATAGCAAAAGGAAGGCTCCAGCTGTTGCAGGACGGCTCGGAAATGCAGCTCACCGTGAAGTCTCGAAGTGCAAGTCAAGCGTGCGCGCCGAACTGATAACCAGATGCACCTGCCTCAGATCCTGCACATCAAGTGCAGAACTGTAGCGTGAGTACATAAACAACATGCACCCAGTAAGAATCTAGTCTAACCTCGAAGAAGTGACGAGGGGTCGACTTCGACACACACTATGGGCCAAAAATATAATAATATAAAGTTCTAATTAGACATGAATTATAAAATGATAATAGAACTCAATTCAAAAAATAAGCAAGCAATCCTTTCATTCAAGTAAGAACCAAATCACTTATTTTATTTAAACCTTTCAACTTTCAAGTCCGTGAAACAATACCAAACAAATAAGGGGGTTCCAATATCATTACGCACGAGTTATGCTGAGAACGTACGGCCCGATCCATATATATCTACATAAATATACTGTGCACTGTCGAGGGTCGAACGACCCGAACCGTATAATATATCAATAACTCCTGCCAAAGCGAACGACCCGCTCCCATGAGATTAGTGGAAATTTACTCCACTCGCGAAATAGAGTTGCGAAGCGGTTGAACTTATATTTTCTTAAATTATCATAATACTTCTCAATTCCTTTTAACATAAGAAATTCAACTTGGAACTTAAAAATATTGAGATTCTCAACCTCCACTTTAATCCAACAATTAGGAAACATAATCAAACAACGGTATTAATAAATCATGGTGTAAGCTTAAATTTACCCAAACATAAGCATGAATAGTAGCTACGCACGGACTCTCGTCACATCGTGCATGCGTAGCCCCCACAAATAGAAGTACATATTGATTTAAGTTCACCTATGGGGTTATTCCCTCTTACAAGGTTAGAAAAGAGACTTACCTCGCCTCAAACCTACTTCACAGTTCAAGAATGCGCTCACACCCTCAAGTCAGTGCCGAATAAATCCAAATCCAACCAAATAGTACATAAACTAATCAACACATGCTCAAAAGTTCGTATTCTAACTATTAAAGAGGTTATCGAACCCTAAATGTAAGATTCTAAAAATTCACCCCTAGGCCCATGTGCCCGGATTCCGAAAACTTTCGAAGAAATTTGTTACCTATAACCTTAGGAACATAAATATATGATTTTCACTAAGTTCCATAACCATTTTCGTGGTAAAATCCCATTTTTATCAAAACCTATGTTTTTCATCTAAACCCATGATTTCCACAAATTTTCATGTTAAAATATATCCATAATCTATGTATTAAACTCACATTAGGTATAAATTACTTACCTTCAAAAGTTAGGTCGAAATCCCCTTCTTAAAAGTTTTCAAACTGCCCAAGAGTGAAAGAAAATATGATAGGAATGGCCTAAGTCCCGTATTAAATGAACCCTTCAGCCCAGCGATTTTCGCACATGCAGTACCTTGTCCGTATCTGTGGTCCCGCACCTGCGGAAAAATCCTTGCAGGTGCGCTTTTTCTCTTACCTAACCAAGCTCTGCATTTGCGGACAAAAGGGACCGCTTCTGCGGGCCCATCCGCTCCTGCGACCAAGTTTTCCGCACCTGCGGTGGCTGGGCTACCCTTAATGTTTCGCTTCTGCGGCTCGTGGCTCGCACCTGCGGCTGGCCAAGTGCAGGTGCGATTATGACAACAACTGGGAGCTTCAGTTGTTGCTTCCAATTCCAACTTGGTCTGAGCCTAGTCCGATAGACACTCGGGCACCCCGGGGCTCCGGCCGAACATACCAACAATGTTGGAATCATAAAACGGTCTCGCTCGAACTCTCGGAACGCCTGAAACAACATTAAAACTAAGAGTCACACCCCAAAACCAATTGAATCAAACTTATAACTTCAAGTTCTTCAATTTACTCTAAATGCGCCTAAAGGTACTTAAACTACTCGGATTGATATCAAATTTTGCGTGCAAGTCTTAAATGACCTTACAGAACTATTCCCGGTCTCGGAGTTCTGTTTGGACCTTGATATAACCAAAATCCACTCTAAACCAAATTTAAAGAACTTCTAAAACCTTCAAAGAACCAACTTTCACTATTAGGCGCCAAAACGCTCACGAGTCATCCAAAACCCAACCTGAGCGTACAAAATCATCATATGAATCTATTGGAACCATCAAGTCCCGATTCCGAGGTCATTTACTCAAAGAGTTGACCGAAGTCAACTTAGCCTTTTAAGGCCAACTTAAGGAACCAAATTTTCCAATTTCAACCTGAACCTTTCCGAATTATCAAACTAACCATCCCCGCAAGTCATAAAACAATAAAAGAACATACGGGGAGTCTTATTTAGGGGCATGGGGTTCTAGAAAACAAAACGACCGGTCGGGTCGTTACATTCTCCACCTCTTAAACAATCGCTCGTCCTCAAACATGTCTAGAATCATACCTGGAGTGCTGAACAAGTGAGTATATCTGCTCCGCATGTCCTTCTCGGACTCCTAGGTCACCTCCTCAAATGGTTGGCCCCTCCACTGAACCTTTACCGCGGAAATCCTCTTGGATCTCAACTGGCAATTTTGCCTATCAACAATGGCGACTGAATCCTCTTCATAACTCAGACTCTTATCTAGCTGAATCCTTGTGAAGTCTAACACATGTGACAAGTCGGGATGATACCTTCGGAGCATAGACACGTGAAAACTGGATGAACTCCCGATAGACTGGGAGGCAAAGCAAGATTATAAGAAACCTCCCCAACTCGCCTCAACACCTTAAATGGGCCTATAAACCTTGGGCTCAACTTTCCCTTCTTCCAAACCTCATGATTCCCTTCATCGGCGAGACTTTCAAGAGAACCTTCTCGCCCACCATAAATGATAAGTCATGCGCAATTCTGATCCGCGTAACTCTTCTGTCGGGACTGCGCTATGCGAAGTCGCTCCTTAATCAACTTTACCTTTTCCAAAGCATCCTCGACCAAATTAGTACCATACAACCTAGCCTCGCCGGCCTCAAACCACCCAATGGGAGAACAACACTACCGACCATATAAAGCCTCGAATGGAGCCATCTCGATGCTGGACTGATAACTATTGTTGTAAGCAAACTCGGCCAAAGGCAAGAATCGATCCCACTGCCCTCCAAAGTCAATCCCGCATGCTCTGAGCATGTCCTCCAATGTCTGAACTGTCCACTCCGACTACCCGTCAGTCTGGGGATGAAATCCGGTGCTGAGCTCTACACGAGTCCCCAACTCACTATGTACGGCTCTCCAGAAATGTGAATTAAACTGAGGACCTCTGTCTGAAATGATGGAAATAGGAACACCATGAAGCCGAACTATCTTCTAGATATAAATCTAGGCCAATCTCTCTGAAATATACGTAGTCATCACAGGAATGAAGTGTGCCGACTTGGTCAATCTGTCTACAAGGACCCAAACTGCATCAAACCTCCACAAAGTTTGCGAAAACTGAAATACGAAGTCCATAGTGATGCGCTCCCACTTCCACTCAAGTATAGTCATCTGCTGGAGTAGGCCTCCTGGCCTTTGGTGCTCATACTTAACCTACTGGCAATTTAGGCATCTAGCTACATACTCAACTATGTCTTTCTTCATCCGCCGCCACCAGTAATGTTGTCTCAGGTCACGATACATCTTCGTAGCACCTAGATGAATGGAATATCGAGAATTGTGCGCCCTCTCTAGGATCCTCTCCCTTAGGCCATCGACATTAGGAACACACAGATGACCCTGGAGTTGCAGAACACCATCCTCGCTAATAGAAACCTTCTTGGCACTACCCTGTAGTACCGTCTCCCTAAGAACCATCTAGTGCGGATCATCAAATTGTCGAGCCTTGATCTGCTCCAATAGTGAGGAATGGGCAACGACGCAAGCAAGAACTCGGCTGGGCTCTGAAATATCCAATCTCACAAGTCTGTTAGCCAAGTACTGAATGTCCAAGGCTAGTGGCCTCTCCTCTGCTGAAATGAATGCCAAGCTACCCATACTCTCTGCCTTCCTGCTCAAGGCATCCGCGACTACATTCTCCTTGCCCAGATGCTAAATAATGGTGATGTCATAATCCTTCAGTAATGCAAGCCATCTATGCTGCCTCAAATTGAGATCCCTTTACTTGAACAAATGCTGCAAACTGCGGTGATCAGTGTAAACCTCACAAGACACCCCAGATAGATAATGCCTCCAGATCTTAAGAGCACGAACAATCGCGTCCAACTCCAAATCGTGCACAGGATAATTCTTCTTGTGGGGCTTCAACTAACGTGAAGCATATGCAATAACTCGCCCCTCCTTGATCAATACACAGCCCAAACAAACATGTGAAGCGTCGTAATACACAATATACATCCCCGAACCAGAAGGCTACACAAAGACTGGTGTTGTGATCAGAGCTGTCTTGAGCTTCTAAAATCTCGCCTCACAATCATCGGACCAACGAAACTGAGCATGCTTCTGGGTCAATCTAGTCAAAGGTGCTGCAATACATGAGAAACCCTTCACGAACCGGTGATAATAACCTGCTAACCCCAAGAAGCTCCTGATCTCAGTCGTCGAAGTAGGACGAGGCCAACTCTGAACTGCCTCAATCTTCTTGGGATCCACCTTAATTCCCTCTCTTGATACCACATTCCCCAAGAATTCCACAGAATCTAACCAAAACTCACACTTGGAGAACTTAGCATATAGCTTATGTTCCTGCAAAGTCTGATGCACCACTCTCAAATGTTGCTTGTGCTCCTCCATGCTACGTGAGTAAGTCAAAATGTCATCAATGAAGACAATGACAAACGAATCAACAGAAGGCCTGAACACCTGTTCATCAAGTCCATAAACGTCGTTGGGGCATTTGTGAAATCGAAAGACATCACTAGAAACTTGTAATGGCCTTATCTAGTACGTAAAGCGGTCTTCGGGACATCTGAGTCCCTAATCTTCAACTGATGGTACCCTGATCTCAAGTCGATCTTAGAGAACACCCTAGCACCCTGCAACTGGTCAAACAAATCATCAATACGCGGCAATGGGTACTTGTTGTTAATGGTGACTTTGTTCAAATAGCAATAATCAATGCACATCCGCATAGTCCCATCTTTTTTATTCAAAAATAATACCGGTGCATCCCAAGGAGATACACTCCGCCTAACGAACCCCTTTGGTAGCAACTCTTCAAGTTGTTTCTTCAACTCCTTCAATTCTTTCGGAGCCATACGGTACGGTAGGATATATTTAGGCTGGGTACCTGGAGCCAAATCAATACAAAAATTAATATCACGATCTGGTGGCATGCCTCGAAGATCAGAAGGAAACATATTGGAGAAATCCCTGACTACTGGTATCAAATCAATCACCAGGGACACTGCACTAGTATCCCGAACATAGGCTAGATAAGCCAAACAACCCTTCTCGGCCATGTGTCGAGCCTTCATAAAAGAGATAACCTGACTAGATGTACTGACAGATGAACCCTTTCACTCCAATTTAGGAAACTCTGGCAACGCTAAGGTAACAGTCTTGGCATGGAAATCATGGATGGCGTGATATGGAGATAGCCAGTCCATGCCCAGGAAGACCTCAAAGTCGGTCATATCAAGCAACAAAAGATCTGTTCTAGTCTCGTAACCACATAATGCAACCACACGGGACTGATATATCTGATCCACAACAACAGAATCGCCCACAGGAGTGGACATATAGCCATGAGTACCCAAGGACTTACTAGGAATATCCAGAAAGTGAGCAAACAAAGATGACACATACGAATAGGTAGATCTTGGATCAAATAATACTGAAGCATCCATACCACAGATAGAGATAATACCTGTGATCATGGAATCTGAGGCCAATACATCTGGTCTGGCCTAAAAATCATAAAATCTGGCTGGAGCGCCACCTGGCTGGCTTTTGCCTGCTTGACCTCCACCTCTATGACGACCTCTACCCATATGCCCTCCGCCTCTGGGCGGCCGGACGGCTGGTACGACTACTAGAGTTGTAATCATGGGCTGCTGACCTTGCTGCACTACCTTGCCCCAAAGCCTAGGGCTATTCCTCTTCATGTGACTAGGATCCCCGCACTCATAACAGCCTCTCAGAGCGGTGGACTGCTGCCCTGAAGTCTGACCCTGGTGGCCTGAATACCCATCGAAAGAACCCTGAAAAGTCGGTGGGCGATATGGACTCTCTGGCATGGCATTGAAATAGGCACTAGAAGAACCCTGATGACCGGAGTATCCACTGGAAGAACCCTGAATAGCTGGCGGGCGATAAGAACTCTTCGACATAGCATTGAAATAGGGCCACGCTGGAACACCTCGAGGAGGCGGTGGTGCTGAATATGGGGGCCTGCTGGGCTGACCCCTCCCAAAATGACCTCATCCCCAGCTGGGGCACCTCTGAACTCACCAAAAAAAGGGACCTCTTGTCCCGCTGCATCTTCTCTCTACCCCTATGACGGTACCCCTCAATTCTGCGAGCAATCTCCACTACTAGCTGATAGGGAGTCCCCATCTCAACCTCCCAAGCCATGGCCTGAATGCTAGAGTGAAACCCCGCAACAAACCTCCACACTTGCTTTGCCTCATTAGGAAGTATCATAAGTGCATGGCGAGACAACTCAAATAATCTCGCCTCATACTTGGTAACTGATATTTGACCCTACTCGAGTCGCTCAAACTGACACCGCAACTCTTCCCTCTGGGAGGGTGGAATATACATGTCCAGGAATAGGCATGTGAACTGGTCCCAAGTCATAGGAGGAGAACCTGCTGGTCTGCCAAGAAGATAAGACTTCCACCACCTACGTGCGCTGACCTCCAACTGAAAGGTAGTGAAATCCACCCTTGAGACTCCAATATGATCATGTTGTGCAGTTTGTCCCTGCACCTACCAATAAAGTCCTGGGGATCCTCATGTCGCTCACCCCCAAAGACTGGAGGGTGAATCCTATTCCATCTGTCCAAGAGATTTTGCGGCTCGCTGGCCGTAGCGGTCTAGGCTCAGGTATAGTCGCTGCAACTGGTTGGGCCCCGCCCACGGGTAGTGTACCCAGGTTCTGATATACGGCAGCTACATACCCAAGTGCCTAAGAAGTAGGGGTATGTGCTCCCCCTCCCACCTGAGATATGGCTAGGTCTGCTAGAAATAAAACCAGCCTGGGTCATAGACACCATGAACCGCAACATACAACCCATAACCTCCTGAAAGCCTGGTGCTGACGTGAAATTTACCGGGACTGGCTCTGCTGCGTGCACCTCGCCCTACTCCTCAACAATGGGATCCTCCACTGGATCCGCTGGTGGTACAACTGGGGCAACTCTGGGACATCCTCGTCCCCTACCTCGGGCTGGTGCCTTCCCCCGACATCTGCCTCGGCCTCTCGCAACATGGGGAGCAGCTTTTCTCGGGTTCAGAACATCTGACGCGCGTGTTCTCACCATATGTGAGAGAGTAAGAGAAGATACTTAGAACACCATCAACTGCACGATATGAGATGAATAAAGATTAGTTTCCTAACACCCTATAGCCTCTCGAAGATAAGTACGGACGTCTCCGTACTGATCCGCAAGACTCTATTAGGCCTTCCCATAACTCGTGAGACCTACGTGAACCTAGTGCTTTGATACTATGTTGTCACGACCCAATTTCATTATAGGCCGTGATGGCACCCAACACCGTTATTAGGCAAGCCAAAACTGATCAATCTAGTTGTTTCCAATTTTAATATGTTTGTTAAGTGAATAACATTCCTCATTGATAAAGCTTTTAGAAATTTATAAATAAAAAGTAATTAAACGAGAGAAACTGAGTGCAAATCGAAGTAATAAAATAGATCCAAAATCATAAGTCTACTACTGAGTGTGCCAAGACCTGGTGTCACAAGTATATGACCACTCCAGTAGAATATACAAAAGAATACTAGTCTATTGTCTGAAAACGAAATAGACAGAAAATATAGCAAAAGGAAGACTCGAGCTGCTGTAGGACGACTCGGAAATGAAGCTCACCGTGAAGTCTCAAAGTGCAACTCAAGCGTGCGCGCCGAACTGATAACCAGATGCACCTGCCTCAGATCCTACACATCAAGTGCAGAAGTGTAGCATGAGTACATAAACAACATGTACCCAGTAAGTATATAGTCTAATCTCGAAGAAGTAGTGACGAGGGGTCGACTTCGAAACTCACTATGGGCCAACAATATAATAATATAAAGTTCTAATTAGACATGAATTATAAAATGATAATAGAACTCAAATCAGGAAATAAGTAAGCAATCCTTTCTTTCAAGTAAGAACCAAATCACTTATTTTATCTAAATCTTTCAACTTTCAAGTCCATGAAACAATACCAAATAAATAAGAGGGTTCCAATATCATTACGCACGAGTTATGCCTAGAACGTACGACCCGATCCATATATATATCTACATAAATATATTGTGCACTGTCGAGGGTCGAGCTGACCGAACCATATAATGCCCATGAGAGTATTGGAAATTTACTCTGCTCGCAGAATATAGTTGCGAAGCGGTTGAACATAGATTTTCTTAAATTATTATAATACTTCTAAATTCCTTTTAACATAAGAAATTCAACTTGGAACTTAAAAATATTGAGATTATCAAACTCCACTTTAATCCAACAACTAGTAAACATAATCAAACAACGGTATTAACAAATCATGGTGTAACCCTAAATTTACCCAGACATAAGCATGAATAGTAGCTACGCATGGACTCTTGTCACATCGTGCGTGCGTAGCCCCCACAAATAGAAGTACATATTGATTTAAGTTCACCTATTTTCCCTGCTCTTTAGTGAGTAAGTTCACCTATTTTCCCTGCTCTTTAGTGAGTTATTGTTGCTATTTATGTAACCCTTGTTGTTTCATAATTTATGTATTAAATTGTTAGCGCCCATAGTAAGTGTGGAAGCAGACCCCTCGTCATTACTTTTTCGAGGTTATACTTGATACTTACTGGGTACATGTTGTTTATGCACTCACTCTACACTTTGCACTAACCGTGCAGGATCTGAGGCAGGTGCATCTGGCGATCATACCAGCGTGCACCCTCGTTACCCGGAGGCCTAGTGGCGAGCTGCATTTCCTAAGCCGTTCCGCAGCATCCTTGATTCTCTCCTTACTTTCATTTCTATTTATTTTGATTTCAAACAGTAGCTAGAGTTTTGTATAATCTAATAGTTCTCATATACTTGTGACACCCGGTCTTGGCACACCCATTAGTAGACTTGTGGTTTTTGTTTATTTCTATGGTTATGATTGAACTCAGTTGCTTTCGTTTTATTTATTTTATGCTTCTTGTCTCTTGATCCTTTAAATCAAGGAAATTTAGTTACTTGAAAATTTATTAAAAAGGGGAATCAAGTGGTTAGTTCATTGTTGTCTTGCCTAGCGGCGGCGCTGGGCGCCATCACGACCTATAATGATAGATCGTGACAACATGTGGGAAATAGATCCCACCCATAAGGGGTGCTCTTAGGGCCCGCTAGGGCAAATCCAATAATTGTAGTAATTATTGTAGCCCTAGCTATCCCTATATAAGTACACATACTATGTACTTCGAAAAAGAGGATAAGTAGTATTTATCTTACGCTTAGTCTTTGTTACACCCCATGTTTTTATACGTGAGAGTACGTCGTAAGTCAATTGACGTAATCTGAGAAACAAGATTATATTTGTAATTATATAAAGTAATTTAATCATGTTACCTTGGAGGTTAAGTTTCGTCGAAAGTCGACGAGTTTGGAATTATAACATGTACTTTCGGGTGATACTATGGTTCATTACATGATAAGGAGGTTATTCTATGAGTTATTTTTGTTTTATGATAGTCGTGTGCTACGTTTTGAAGTCAAGTAAGTTTTGGAACAAAAGTTGGCAAAGGTCTTCACAAGTTACATTCATAAATTTGTTGAAACTTAGGTCAAATGTAGCTGAATCTTTATCCCAATATAATTGGAATTAGGGGATAATCTACCTACTACATTGAATATCTATGAGTCTATTTTCTAACACATTTTACCGTTCGTCTATACGACATCGGAGTAGAGAGATATGCGCATTTTTGCGAGACTGCGCAAAGCAGCTCCCATGGGACCCACAAAGTCGGTATAAACTCCAGTTTGTATTTAAGTCAATTCTAAATCGTTTTCACTCATTTTTCTCGTCAAAAACAGATCCTAAACCCTCCTAAATGCTCTGCAATGGTTCCTCCATGATTCTAGGGTGAAAACCTAAGATAAAAACATGAATCCAACGTTAGAAACCCCGTGGTGCTTCGTAGTTCTTCATCTTGTGGCTGTTTTGGAGGTTTCTTCAAAGTGAAATAACCTCAGGTCTCGTCTGGTTCTTGTTGATTAAGGTAATAATAAGTCCCTACTTCATACATATTATATTTTCAATGTGAACTACAGGTGTTTACACTCCAACTTGAACATCAAAAGTTGATTCAAGAAGAGAACACAACACCTATAGTGTTGTGGTGTCATTGAGGATAATTGTGGGATGTGTTTGGCCAAAATTTCAAATGGTTGATACTCCCTAAGGTGAGTATCACACCATACTTATTGTGCTTAAGCTTTCTTGTATGTTGGTTAAGTTGTTAGGTTAATAAACTACAAGATAATACTTGGATTAGCTTAAGTCACTTCTATGGTGTTGTATTGTCAGGGCTGTTGTAAGCTAAATATAAATTAGATTTCAACTTGAAGCTACTGTGGGAGGTATGTGTATTGTGTTCTTGCAGGTTATTAAGGTTATCTTGATGTTGATTAAGTTAAATCGTTGGATTAGACATGAACTAGTGAATTAAGTTGCAAATTGAAGAAAGTTGGAGTTGTGGATTATTTCCTTTGATATAAATATATGGTATAAGGATGGAATCATTGATGAATTACTTCATTATCATATTAATGATGTTTTTAAGTTAATATAAGAAGTCTATAAGGTGTGATATGAGTTATACGGATTCCAATCGAGCTTGCCGCTCAAAATGATTGTTGAACTAATCAGAGAGCTTATTGTGAATTGTATTGTTATTGTTATTTGGGCTGTTTGGTGACTTTTGGTAACATATGGGATGTAGTAAAAACAGGGGAGGCGCTGTCCGTTTTCTTGTAGAATATTGGTTTTGAAATATGATAGTTACAATGCTTATATGATGACGACGAAGTCGGATTCTCATCGTACACGTAAGAAGATCATATTGAGCTTTGTTGACGATTGGAGAGAAGATTGAAAAGGTATGTTAAGGCTCTTCCTTCATACTTCTGGCATGATCTAAAGTGAAACGAACATAAATGATATGTTATTTAATAATGAATCTACTCCTAGCAACTAAGGTGGTCCATGTTATTCTTTCCTTACAAAGTTATTCTAAGAAAGTATGTATGATCCTTGAGTCCTAGTGAAGTTCATATTCATGGTATGATGTCCATAATTTTAATAGAAGGTGAAACTACCTTACGTCACTCCAAAAGGTTTAGAGCGTGATTCTATGAGCCCAGCATGCATTATACATAGTATCTATTTTACTCTACCGAGCCGCGCTATAGTTGGTGGGGTACGGCACCTATTGTGCAACCACTGATCAGTTGGGTTTTACCGAGCTCCACGTGGCCGGGTACGTTTTTACCGAGTCCTCTTTGAGGCCGGGTACGATATGATGATGATGACACCCACAGAGGCGGATGTTTTTAAAAGATTATGTATATATATGTATCACGCATTTCATGTCACTATCTCTTAGAGGCACTCAGATGCTACAGGTTGTATCTCATATATCTCTCTTTACATTACTGTTCTTATTTATGCTTTTCTGCCTTACATACTCAGTACTTTATTCGTATTGACGTTCCTTTTTCCTGGGGACGCTGCGCTTCATGCCCGTAGGTCCCGATAGACAGGTTGACAGTCCTCCTAGTAGGCTATCAGCTTAGTGGAAGGTGTTGCTGCACTCCATTTGATTCGGAGTTGTCTATTGGGTCAGTATGATTGGGACATGTATTGATTGGTATGGCGGGGCCCTATCCCGACCTATATGACATTTATGTAGTCTTAGAGGCTTGTAGATAGATGTCAGGTATATGGATACTTGTATGACCTTGTTGGCCTATGTTTTGAGTTTACAAATGATCATTTCAGCCTTATAGGCATATGTGTCACATGTATGAGTTTCTATATATTGTTGGGTCGTCCTATGTCTAGTATGCACTTATATTTTATTCTGATTATCTCATGACGACCCTTTTGGCCCATTTACCTATGATAGTATGATAAGAAATATATGTTATGTTGGTACTCGGTTGAGTAAGGTACGGGTGCCCGTTGCGGCCCTCCGATTTGGGCCGTGATAGAAGTGGTATCAGAGTAGTTCTGTCCTAAGGAGTCTACAAGTCGTGTCTAGTAGCATCTTGTTTATGGATGTGTTGTGCACCTTACTTATAAGCAGGAGGTTACAGGGCATTTAGGACTGTCACTCTTTCTTTTTACTCTAGATCGTATGGTAGAGCTCAGTTGTAAGAAATAAATCTCCTAAATTCTATTATTTATAATACAATGATGCCTACATCTAGAAAGACAGTTGGTAGGAGATTGAATGTGGCTATGGGAGAGTTGAGTCAGAGGAACTCAATTTTGCATCATGCTTATGATGAGTAAATGTGAGGTCTTCAGCAGATCGTATGTACTAAGATGTGTAAGTTTCTTGATAAGGAGATCTAAGGAAAGAATATCTATCTACCCGTATGGTAAAAAGTTATAAGAGAATCGGAAGGTAGACACAATTTCCAGCAAGTAAAGGACGCAAGGTGAAGAAGGGTACGAGGTACCCAATTAATGAAGATTAACAATATTTACAATTCAATCAGAGAAATATAAGCATTTTGAGTTACCTTCAATTGTAATAGAGGTATGTACAATTGGCCACAACAATCTAAGTTATGTCCTATGGGAGCTAACAAATATGGTTTAAGAGAAGGACGAAATATCAGGATCCAGCTAATGTTAGAATAACCCAAAATGGTGGATGGATTGTTTGCTTTAGTTGACATTTCTGAAGGATATTGCAAATATGCTAATAGATCTCCTTGTGAGACACCCAGATGGTGTACTCTAAAATAGTACGGCTAGATATAAATACTACAAAGATAGGCCCTAGAATCCTTGAAGGGATAAATATTACCTTAGTGTGGCTTCCATCCTAGTAGAGAGAGAGAATGTTAGGCAACCCAAAAAGCCAGTGGATGGAGAAAGAAGAGCTAAAAGCAAAATAATGTCTTGTTGGAGTTTTCAGAATAAAGTGATAGACATAAATGTTAGCATGGAAATAAGAAGAGAGGTAATGAAACATTATGAGTAAGATATAATAAATGTGTGATAACAGTAAATCAAAATATGACAGGATGACAGAGTTTATAGTCAAGTGAAGGAAAAGACAAGAGGAGACATGCCTTGAGACAATAAAAGTATAAGCCCTAAAGTCATATCCTCATTTCGAGAAATTAGTTTCTAAGTCCAACGTGATTACCAGAAGGAAAAGTTAGACCCCTGAGTAATAGAAATTAGTATGCGATAGTAAAAAAAAAAATCAAACATGAATTAGAGATCTAAGGAATTGGTAATAGTCGGCATCGTTTTAGAGATCGTGTTTCGACAATATTAGAATGAACAATAGAAGAATAACCTTTAAAGGTTATTTACGAAGACGTCCTCTAAAGCAAGCACTATGAGTAGAGTTAAGCTTAAGGGACTAAATGTGCAAGTTACACCAGGTGTCACCCTTGTGCGTAAGAAATTCAGTTATCCCTGGTGTAGAAGGTTAGCGCAAGGCGAATAATATGTGGAAAAAAAATTCCAAAGATGAAGAGGTAACTATCGAATGGTAAAGGATGAATGCGGTAAAAAAGGTGAAAGGAATGAGATTGCATTTATTCAGATTCTACAGATATAATATGACTCCAGAACATTACACAAGCATGATGCCGGGGAGAATCAATAAGGGTTTTGCACTCGATGATATTGATAAATAAGTGGGAATGAACACTTGATGCATAAGGATCCCGTACGAGAGGCAAGTTAAGACAAAGGACATAACCCAAGAGGCGCTACATAAAATACAGATATGAGAGTGGACCAACGAGTAGTCTGTAGTTGATTTAGGAAGAGCCTAGTTATGGCTAGATAGGAGGATACAGACAAATCAGTAGATCATGCAAGATAAACGTAGTGAAACCCAGCATAGGAAATTCAGTCTCTCAGATACGACATCGTAATCCTCGAGAAATATTCAGATAGGAGTTAGGGTAGTAGAAGTTAAAATATAAGTGTTACAGAAATAAAAGAGAGTTCCACTAGGGAGACAACTGAAATTTTAATTCAGAAGCAACCCTACGAGCGCAGGGGCGCGAAGGTAAGTAACTAAGGATAATGATAGGCGAGTAAGAACATCAGAAATACCGTGGGGGAATACAATATAATAAGCTTGCAGCTTTACAAGAGTCAGAGGGTCTTCCCTAAGCACTGCAACGAGACACCTGCTGAGGAAATAAGGAAGAAGGCTTCAACATAAGCATAACGACTGTCACGACCCAAATTCCCAACCTCAGGGATCGTGATGGCGCCTAACACCACACTTTCTAGGCAAGCCAATGTTAGAAATCGAATAATTTATTTCCTTAAAGTATTACTTAAGCACAAATAAATAACTTCCAAAGGAACTTAATTAGAATAATTCCCAACAAAAATAAAATAAAACAATAATAATAACCATTTAAATAAAATGGATCACGAACTAATTTTGCAAACAACTCTAAGACTACCCCAGGGTCTGGTGTCACAATCCACGAACTACTAAAGAATACTACAAATAATGGCCGAAAGAAATGGTGTAACTGTTCTGAATATACTAAAACAGTTTATAAAAATAGGAGAAGACTCTCGGGATCTGCGAACGCCGGCAGATATACCTCGTGTCTCCAAATAAATAGATTGTTGCTCTAAAAAGATCTCTACTGATGGCTAGTACCTGGATCTGCACAAAAGAGTGCAGAGCATAGTATCAGTACAACCGACCCCATGTACTGAGTAATTGCCGAGCCTAACCTTAACGAAGTAGTGACGAGGCTACGGCAGGGCATTAAAAACATATAATCTGTGACAATAATATATACAATAACACAGTAAAACAATTCTACATGAACAAGAAAAATATAATTGAGACAATAAATATAAAGCAAGAAGGAAATCTAAACAAATAATTAAGTACTGCAACAACAATGAAATAACTCAGCCTCCTTTTCCAGGCCTCAGCTATAACCAACTCTCAAATAATTTTCAAGTTTCCAAACTTTAACTTTAAATAAAAGTAGTGCCAAAATATGAAAAATAGTAATATAAAATAGTAAGTTTTCAAATCTTTGTTTTTCTTTGAAAATCAGTAAAAATATAAATGTCCTCCCTTATCGCTCTTTGTCGCAGCGTGCAACCCGCTCCCACCTATCCACCCTTATTTCTCCTCCCTAAATATATCACCCTTATTACTCCTGTTGCGGCGTGCAACCCGATCCCACCTGTCCACCCTTATCACTCCTTGTTGCGGCGTGCAACCCGCTCCCACCAGACATATCATATCAATTTATTCATAATTTCACAATTCAAGTCAAAGCCTTTCACAATATTTATGTCTCGACAATTGTAAACAGAACAAGTTTCACTTTAAATAACAGTAAAAGCAGAATATGAAATAATGACAATAAAACAATGAGTGTTCCAGCCTTTATTTTATGAAAAGTAAAACATGCATATTCTCCCTTATCATTGTCTTGTTGCGGCATGCAACCCGATCCTACCTATTCACAATATCACAATCAATTTGTTCACCCGTATCACAATCAATTATCCACCCTTATCACAGCCCCCTTATCACAGTCAATTTTGTTTATTCATCAAAAAATTTCACAGTTCAGGCCAAGCCTTTCACAACACCTTTATTTCAACAATTGCAAACATAAAAGAGTATAGCTCGTAAGCTTCAACCAATATCATTTTACAATAAAACCAACTAGAATATATGTAAACACCGTAACGTTGTCAACCCAGCTCAATCTTTATGTACTATGATAGAATTAAGAGAACAACCAACACTTTTAACACACTTGCAACAACAATTGGCAATAATCGATTGAAATCAAATAGCCATGTAAACCTCAACAGTCCTAAGACAGTTAAACTGCAATTCTCATAACTTTCTCAATATTATCAAAAAATGAAAACAACAGGAACATAAATATATATGTGCCTCGTAGAAACAATGCCAAACTACTCAACCATTTTGTACCACAAGGGAACCAAATAAAAAACCAATACTCTTTCCAAAATAACAACAACAATATTTAACAACAACGGAATAAGGCCAAGTAATCGTAGAAACAATAATGAACATAGAACAATTAAGCCAGGAATCAATTAACTTGGGAACGGGGAAGGGATCATGTTTAACGGACCATTTGGTGGTGCATAGATACTCATCACCTCACCTATACACCACACACATGCATTTCACATAGCAAACAATTGGGGACTCCTATTCCCTCAAGTCAAAGTTAGACCAAACACTTACCTCAAATTTGCAGGTCACTCACTGCTCAATTATAGCTTTTCCCTTTGAATTCACCTCCAATACACTCGAATCTAACCATAATTAACTTAATATCATTAACTAATGCTAAAGGAAATAACTTTATGGAAAAATATAATTTTTCCTAAGTTTTCTAAGAAAAAATTCAAAACCCGACCACGGGCCCGCTTGGTCTAAACTCGGGGTTCTGACCAAATTATGTTCACACATTCACCCACGAACCCAAATATGCTATTAGTTTTGAAATCCGAACTTAATTTGATATAAAATTTTGATTTTTATAAAACTCCCTAATTCTAACCGAAACCTAGATTTTTACCATGAAAATCCTTTGTTTTTGCTTTAAAAGTGATACAAAATATTAAGGAATTGAAAGAACAAGGTTTGAAATTGGTTACCTATGATTTGGGGATAAAGATTGCTGAAGAAAAATCATTTTTAGGGCTGGAACATCGAAAATTTAGAGAAGAAAGTGTTCTTCCCGTTCTTTAACAGGTAATTATATTAGCTGGGCTGGGCAACTGTGCGATCGCGGATAAAGAGGTGCAATCGCATAGTGTAAGGGAAATTTTGCTGTGCGTTCGCATGGGGAGGGGTGAGATCGCACAGGGTATTGACCTCCCCTCCCCCAGGCCTGACTTAAAGCTATGCGATCGCAGGGTTTACTGTGCAATCGCACAGCACAGTCCAGGTGGTGCAGTACGATCGCACACCTGCTCCTGCGGTCGCACAATGCAAGTTTTTGGGCTCTTGAAGACTACATTATGCAATCGCGCTTTTATTTATGCGATCGCATAGTACAAAAACCTCGACACCAGATATTGAAAAACCAGCAGTTATTTAAGTGCAAAAATCATCCCGTGGCCTACCCGAAACTCACCCGAGCCCTCGGGGCTCTAAACAAATGATGCACGCAAGTCTAAAATCATCATACGGACTTGCTCGTGCGATAAAATCATGAAAATAACATGTAAATCTATGAATTAAACCTCAAAACTCATTATTTTCATCAAAACTCTTAAAGTTCATAGCTTATCAACCGGATGTCGGAATCACATCAACGAACTCCGTTTTGCACCAAATTTTACAGTTAACCTCTAAATATCATAACAAAGTTGTACCGGGCTCCGGAATCAAAATACAGACCCGATATCAATGATTTTTAGCATTATTTCTTTTCTTTAATTCATGAACATTTCAGCAAAATAATTTCTTTCAAAAATTAATTTCTAAGGCTTGGGACCTCGGAATTCATTTCGGGCATACGCCTGAGTCCCATATTTTACTGCGGACCTCCCGGGATCGTCAGAACACGGATCTGGTTCCGTTTACTCAAAATATTGACCAAAGTCAACTTTTATCAAATTTAAATTCTAAAAATCGCTATTTCTCATATTTCCACATAAAAGCTTTCCGGTTTCACGCTCGGACTGCGCACGCAAATTGAGGTATTGAATTTTAGTCTTTTTATGGTTATTTAGCATAAAACGGAGTCTAATTTTATAAAATGACCCCTTGGATCATCACAATCTCCACCTCTAAAACACACGTTGGTCCTCGAACGAACATAGAAAATTACCTGAAGTGGAGAACAAGTGTGGGTATCTACTCTGCATGTCCGACTCGGACTCCCAAGTAGCTGCCTCAACTGGCTAGCCTCTCCACTGCACTCGAACTGAAGGATAACTCTTAGACCTCAACTGACGAACCTGCCAGTCTAAAATAGCTACCGGCTCCTCCTTATAAGTCAAGTCTTTGTCCAATTGGACAGAGCTGAAGTCTAACACGTGGGACGGGTCACCATGATATTTCCGGAGCATAGACACATGGAATACCAGATGAATTGAGGATAACCCTGGAGGCGATGCAAGTCTATAAACTACCTCCTCCACTCTATCAAAAATCTCAAATGACCCGATGTACCTAGAGCTCAACTTACCCTTCTTCCCAAATCTCATAACACCCTTCATGGGCGACACACGAAGCAATACTCTCCCTCCAACCATGAATGCCACATCACGAACCTTACGATCAACATAACTCTTTTGCCTAGACTGAGCTGCACGAAGTCTCTCCTGAATAATCTTGACCTTATCTAAGGCCTCCTGAACTAAGTCTGTACCCAACAACCGAGCCTCTCCCGGCTCAAACCATCCAACTGGCGATCTGCACCATCTACCATATAACGCCTCATAAGGATCCATCTGAATGCTTGACTGATTGCTATTATTATAAGCAAACTCCGCTAACGACAAGAACTAATCCCACGAACCTCCAAAGTCAATAACACAAGCGCGGATCATATCCTCCAATATCTGAATGGTACGTTCGGACTGCCCGTCAGTCTGAGGGTGAAATGTTGTGCTCTACTCCACTCGGGTACCCAACTCACACTGAACTGCCCTCCAAAAATGCGAAGTAAAGTGCGTACCCCGATCAGAAATGATAGACACGGGCATGCCGTGAAGGCAAACAATCTCTCAAATATATATCTCTGCCAACCGCTCCTTAGTATAAGTACTTGCCACCAGAATGAAACGCGCTGATTTAGTCAGCATATCCACAATAACCCAAACTGCGTCAAATTTCCTCTAAGTCTGTGGGAGCCCAACAATGAAGTCCATAGTGATACGCTCCCACTTCCACTCAGGAATCTCTATCTGCAGTAGCAAACCACCAAGTCTCTGATGTTCATACTTTATCTGCTGACAATTTAAGCAACGAGCCACATACGCCACAATGTCCTTTTTCATCCTTCTCCACCAATAATGCGGTCTCAAATCTTGGTACATTTTAGCTGCCCCTGGGTGAATAGAATACTTAGAACTGTGAGCCTCCTTAAGTATCAACTCACGAAGGTCATCAACATTAGGCACACATAACTGACCCTGCATCCTCAAAATACCATCATCTCCAACTGTAACCTGCTTGGCATCACCATGCCGAACTGTGTCCCTAAGGACCGCCAAATATGGGTCATCATCATGTCGCTCCCTAATACGCTCAAATAGGGAAGACCGAGCGACTATACAAGCTAGAACACTACTGGGGGAAATATCCAACCTCACGAACTGATTAGCCAACGTCTGAATGTCTGAATGTCTGAAGCTAACGGTCTCTCACCAACTGGAATATACGCAAGGCTGCCAATACTCACCGCCTCTCTTTTCTTAATGGTTGTTCATAGCCAATTACGGAATTATCAAACAGCTTCACGTTAGCAATAATCTCCTTTCAAACCTTCACAATACTGATAACGAGATGCGATTCATGAAGACCTCATAATTATATACTCGACTTAACATGTCTCATTTAATTCCACACGGGCGGCACATACCTCGTAGGTCAAAGCTCAATAGTTATAACACGAATTTGGTAAACTATGCGCAGTTGATTAATTAATTGTTTACTTATTAATAGTATAACTTTTATTATTATGATTATACAGGAATTTTTTTTTCTTTTTTTAGAATAACCTTAACAAGAATGACTCTAGTAAAATTTTAATTCACAAGGGAGAATTTAAACACAAGAATTTCTATCACAAGGATCTCATCCTTACATAACTTCCATCACAGCTCGTAGCCCGGTTTAAATATACTAAATCATATTAAAACACGAGGATCTCATCCTCAATTCTAAATCACAAGTAATATGCATTTCATGCCACTCGAAACCTTCCTTTTCCTTCTTTTAAATATTTTTCGTTGACAAAATTACAACACGTAATGATAGACAAGGCTACCTCCATAGAATTTCTTAATACAAGTATTTCCATAATTAGATTTTTGAGTTACGAATCTCACCCGAGAGTAGAGCATATTAGAAGAATTTTATTAGATACATATAACCGAATTAAGTTCAGGAAATCATCACTTTATAATAATTAGAGATTGTTCTTGTAATGACACCATTTAATGTAACGACCTCAGCCATACCATAGAAAATATATCAACAGGCTGGGTCTCCACCTCTAATCTAACCTCCACTTTCGACATTCCGACTCCTTTTTCCCTAGCTGATCATGTAGTTGAGTTGTATCTGCAATGGGTCACGTAGCCTGAGTGTTCTTATGAAATATGACTCTCCCAAGTCTAGGACAATTTCCATCACTAGCCGAAAGGAAGTATCAACCTGCCCTGAGTCGTCCAAAATTTTACAATCATACTTGAGTCCTTTAACGAGTCTGTGGACTTTCTTTCTGGATAGATAAACCGAAGTAGGAGTGTGACATGCTAACTTATCAAACCTGATGGCATATCCTGACACCGTCATGGTGACCTAACGCAACCGTTCAAACCTTATGCGCCACGTATTATGGAGAGTCCGAGAAGCGAATCTTTCAAAAGCATTTATGAGAACTGAGTCAAGTAATTGATGCTGCATTGACTGGTCATCCTCTTCGTAGGCTTGTCACAAACACCGACGACCAATTTTTTCTTTTACTATGTTAACTCAAGACTGCTGAGCTACCCCCTTTATTCATATTTTTTCATCATTATTTTGGGGTAACTCTCATCTCTATTGATGCACAATGATCCAAAAGTAGAGCTCTATACAGATAAACCTTGGTACGAACCATATAGTCTAGAAGCTTGTCAACCACTGTACTCCCCCTGGAGCACCCCAAAATCCGCTACCGTGACTTCCACGCTGAGTAAACCTTCTGTAGATTTAAAGTTTGTTATATAACTCCTTTGGTACTGAGGTATAGGGTTATTAAGGTGGCAGACATATCGCATGTCCCAGCTTTATCTCTTGCAAAATCTCAGGCCTTATACATTCCAGGCCAAAACCGATATAACACATGACCCCGCAGTCTATTCCTTGACAGTGGACTTCCCCACTTGGAACGAAGCCATAGTTCACAATGTCTGATAATTCACAATGATAAACTTCACAGCTCATATAAATCAACTTCGTTGCTTTCAACTATTCCCTTGTTATGCCATATTGAAGTAGCTATAAATCCTTCTGGGATATGGACTAGTCCAACATGTACCGAATGAGCTAGAACCTCCGCGTCCAGATCCATTTGAGACTTTACAATAGGTATTGATGTTCGACCTTTAGACTGAGCTTCACTTCTGTCTCTTCCCCTAATCGTAGCTGTCATTGGGGCTTCACCTCTTGTTCGGTTGTAGACGCTTTGCGTGTTGTCGAGATTTATGAGAGGACAAGAATAGGAAAGTTCAATCATCATTGGTAGAATAAATTCGCACGATGGAGTAGAATATAAGTGAAATTGTTTCTAACTTCATAGCCTTTGAGAGATAAGTACAGACGTCTCCGTACCGATCATTCAGACTCTACAAAGTTTGTTCGTGAATTGTGAGACCTAGGCAACCTAGTGTTCTGATACCAACTTGTCACGACCCAAATTCCCAACCCCAGGGATCGTGATGGCGCCTAACACCACACTTGCTAGGCAAGCCAATGTTAGAACTCGAATAATTTATTTTCTTAATGTATTACTTAAGCACAAATAAATAACTTCCAGAGGAACTTAATTAGAATAATTCCCAACAACAATAAAATAAAATAATAATAATAACCATTTAAATAAAACGGATCACGAAATAATTTTGCTAACAACTCTAAGACTACCCCAGGGTCTGGTGTCACAATCCATGAACTACTAAAGAATACTACAAATAATGGCCGAAAGAAATGATGTAACTGTTCTGAATATACTAAAACAATTTATAAAAATAGGAGAAGACTATCGGGATCTGCAAACGCCGGCAGATATACCTCGTGTCTCCGAATAAATAGATGGCTGCTCTAAAAAAATCTCTATTGCTGGCTAGTACATGGATCTACATAAAGAGTGCAGAGTGTAGTATCAGTACAACCGACCCCATGTACTGAGTAAGTACCGAGCCTAACCTCAACGAAGTAGTGACGAGGCTACGGCAGCGCATTAACAACATATAACCTGTGACAATAATATATACAATAACACAGTAAAACAATTCTACATGAACAAGAAAAATATAATTGAGACAATAAATATAAACCAAGAAGGAAATCTAAACAAATAATTCAACCGCCTTTTTCAGACCTCAGCTATAACCAACTATCAAATAATTTCCAAGTTTCCAAACTTTAACTTTAAATAAAAGTAGTGCCAAAATATGAAAAATAGTAATATAAAATAGTAAGTTTTCAAATCTTTATTTTTCTTTGAAAATCATGAAAAATATAAATGTCCTCCCTTATCTCCCCTTGTTGCGACGTGCAACCCGCTCCCACCTGTCCACCCTTATTTCTCCTCCCTAAATATATCACCCTTATTACTCCTGTTACGACGTGCAACCCGATCCCACCTGTCCACCCTTATCACTCCTTGTTGCAGCGTGCAACCCGCTCCCACCAGACATATCATATCAATTTATTCATAATTTCACAATTCAAGTCAAATCCTTTAAATATTTATGTCTCGACAATTGTAAAATGATATTGTCAAAAAATGAAAACAACAGGAACATAAATATATATGTGCCTCGTAGAAATAATGCCAAACTACTCAAACATTTTGTACCACAAGGGAACAAAATAAACAACCAATACTCTTTCCAAAATAACCACAGCAATATTTAACAACAACGGAACAAGGCCAAGTAATCGTAGAAACAATAATGAACATAGAACAATTAAGCCAGGAATCAATTAACTTGGGAACGGGGAAGGGATCATGTTTAACAGACCATTTGGTGGTGCATAGATACTCGTCACCTCACCTATACACCACACACATGCATTTCACATAGCAAGCAATTGGGGACTCCTATTCCCTCAAGTCAAAGTTAGACCAAACACTTACCTCAAATTTGAAGGTCACTCACTGCTCAATTATAGCTTTTCCCTTTGAATTCACCTCCAATACACTCGAATCTAACCATAATTAACTTAATATCATTAACTAATGCTAAAGGAAATAAATTTATGGAAAAACACAATTTTTCCTAAGTTTTCTAAAAAAAAAGTCAAAACCCGACCCCAGGCCCGCTTGGTCTAAACTCGGGGTTCGGACCAAATTACGTTCACCCATTCACCCACGAACCCAAATATGCTATTAGTTTTGAAATCCGACCTTAATTTGATATAAAATTTTGATTTTTATAAAACTCCCTAATTCTAACCGAAACCTAGATTTTTACCATGAAAATCCTTTGTTTTTGCTTTAAAAGTGATACAAAATATTAAGGAATTGAAAGAACAAGGTTTGAAATTGGTTACCATTGAATTGGGGAAGAAGATTGCTGGAAAAAAAAATCGTTTTTAGGGCTGGAACTTCAAAAATTTGGAGAAGAAAGTGTTCTGCCCGTTCTCTAACAGGTATTTATATTAGTTGGGCTGGGGAACTGTGCGATCGCGGATAAAGAGGTGCGATCGCACAGTGTAAGGGAAACTTGTGCAGTGCGTTCGCATGGGGAGGGGTGCGATCGCACATGGTATTGACCTCCCCTCCTCCAGACCTGACTTAAAGCTATGCGATCGCGGGGGTTTACTGTGCAATCGCACAACACAGTCCAGGTGGTGCAGTGCGATCGCATACCTGCTCCTGCGATCGCACAGTGCAAGTTTTTGAGCTCCTGAAGACTACACTATGCGATTGCGCTTTTATTTATGCGATCGCATAGTACAAAAACCTCGACACCAGATATTGAAAAACCAACAGTTATTTATGTGCAAAAATCATCCCTTGGCCTACCCGAAATTCGCCCAAGCCCTCGGGGCTCTAAACAAATGATGCACGCAAGTCTAAAATCATCATACAGACTTGCTCGTGCGATAAAATCATGAAAATAACATGTAAATCTATGAATTAAACCTCAAAACTCATCATTTTCATCAAAACTCTTAAAGTTCATAACTTATCAACTGGATGTACGAATCACGTCAACGAACTCCGTTTTTCACCAAATTTCACAGTTAACCTCTAAATATCGTAACAAAGCTGTACCGGGATCCGGAACCAAAATACGGACCCGATATCAATAATTTTTAGCATTATTTCTTTTCTTTAATTCATGAACATTTCAGCAAAATAATTTATTTCAAAAATTGATTTCTAAGGCTTAGGACCTCGGAATTCATTTCCGGGCATACGCCCGAGTTCCATATTTTACTGCGGACCTCCCGGGATCGTCGGAACAAGGATCTGGGTCCGTTTACTCAAAATGTTGACCAAAGTCAACTTTTATCAAATTTAAATTCTAAAAATCACTATTTCTCATATTTCCACATAAAAGCTTTCTGGTTTCACGCCCGGACCGCGCATGCAAATCGAGGTATTTAATTTTATTTTTATGGTTATTTAGCATGGGACATAGTCTAATTTTATAAAATGACCCCTTGGGTCATTACAACGACCTAAAGAATAAATAGTCTTGTAACAACAGTCTCACTATAATATTGTATGCACTCTATAAGAAAGTGACACCTATCGTGGCTAATGAACGAGAAGAAGAAGAAAAATCAAGAGTTGATAATTGAGATCAAATGAGATACATGGAACTCCAGTATTCGTGGACATTAGATAAGCTAAGTATCCATGTAGCAAGTGACAAAACGACCAGGAAAAGTAATTGCTTATATTTAAAGACAAATGAGAAGGCATGAAAGGAAATTTATGGTGCTATCATGTTTAAAGGAAGGTTGCGAGTAGTATAAATAGATATGCATAGGTCGTAAGCTAAAGTATGGTAGAGCAACACGGTTTTAGATAGACAGAAGTAAGGATAAGAAAATGTGAGTGAGAAGGTGACGAGAATAGATAAGTCCTCGGGAGTAAACCCATTACAACAAGAGAGCTGATGGTTTACATAAAGTTATAAAAAGCTCGGTATAGTATGAGTGAACTCAAAGGAGTTTACGAGCATTAAGAAGAGATGGAATGCTACCCTGGTAGTAAAGTAAGGGTGTAACTGTGATAAATGATAAGAGGATGACGTTTAGGCCTTTGATTGAGTAATGATTTTGAGAACAAGGATTTCATGAACTGCATGGGATTAGAATACCCCCATAGGATGAATCACATTGGGATGCTATGAAATAGATTTATTGGAGTATAGTATCGTCCCTAAGCATATCAGGAAAAGCACTTCAGATATTCCCCAATGAGACGTGAGCCCTAATGGCGATATATTACGTAAGAGGTTTCAATTTATCAGTGGTAGATTATAGATCAACATTAAGGTGAATCAACAATAGATGGATGAAAATTACAAAGTATGAGATGAGATTAGGCTGTCATTATTAAGATGAACATTAATAAGGATGCATTAAATGGATTAGATTTATACATATAGGATAAGCAGTGAGAGAGTAACCTGGAGTTGGGTGGCAGGCCTTGATAATAATAAACTGAAGTAAGAGTTATAGTACAGTATGACCTACCTAGTTGTGGTAAAGCCATAAGCATAGATAATTGAGGCCATGAAACAAGATATAGTAATAGTCGTAAGTTCAACAAAGTACCAAGCAAAGAACTTTAGTACACCTATAGATGCCCAGAGGGACAACTTGTCATAGTACTATATATGTTCACAAAGTGAAGCCTAGAGATGGGTTAAAAGCTAACAGAAAGGTAGATAAGAGTCGCATTGGTGCACATTCAAGGTTAGAATCGTACAATCTGCATGAAAGAAGGTAGAAAAAATTACGAGATTGGGAGAATTTCGACCACAAGTCGTGGAGTGAGAAAGAGGCCTAAAGGAGGGAATGCCCTAGCCTTTGGATTTATTCATCGAACAACTCCCTGGATGGCAAAGACAATATTAAAGTATTCGTAATAGCTATTTTTTAACAGAAGGATAAGTGCATTAGTCAACATTCGAGAACGAATGTTCCAAAGGGGGGAATGATGTCACACCCCATGTTTTCGTACGTGAGAGTACGTCGTAAGTCAATTGACGTAATCTGAGAAACAAGATTATATTTGTAAGTATATAAAGTAAGTTAATCATGTTACCTTGTAGATTAAAAATATTTATGATCATGAATAAAGAGTACCAAGAGGGTTGGAAATCTTAGAAGCTAAACCAATTGAAGAAAATAAGTTTCGTCGAAAGTCGACGAGTTTGGAATGCTATAACATGTACTTTAGGGTGAGACTACTATGGTTCATTACATGGTAAGGAGGTTATTCTATGAGTTATTATTTTTTTATGATAGTAGTGTGCTATGTTTTGAAGTCAAGTAAGTTGTGGAACAAAAGTTGGCAAAGGTCTTCACAAGTTACATACATAAATTTGTTGAAACTTAGGTCAAATGTAGATAAGTTTTTCTCCCAATATAATTGGAATTAGGGGATGATATACCTACCAAATTGAAGATATATGAGTATAGTTTCTAACTCATTTAACCATTTATCTAAACGACATCGGAGTAGAGAGATATTCGCGTTTTTGCGAGACTGCACAATGCAGCTCCCATGGGACCCACAAAGTCGGTGTAAACTCCAGATTGTATTTAAGTCAATTCTAAATTCTTTTCACTCATTTTTCTCGTCAAAAATGGTTCCTAAACCCTCCTAAATGCTCTACAATAGTTCCTCCATGATTCTAGAGTGAAAACCTAAGATAAAAACATGAATCCAACGTTAGAAACCCCGTGGTGCTTCGTAGTTCTTCATCTTGTGGCAGTTTTGGAGGTTTCTTCAAAGTGAAATAACCTCAGGTCTCGTCTGGTTCTTGTTGATTAAGGTAATAATAATTCCCTCCTTCATACATACATTTTCAAGGTGAACTACAAGTGTTTACACTCCAACTTGAACACCAAAAGTTGATTCAAGAAGAGAACACAACACCTATAGTGTTGCGGTGTCATTGAGGATAATTGTGGGCTGTGTTTGGCCGAAATTTCAAATGGTTGATATTCCCTAAGGTGAGTATAACATCATACTTATTTTGCTTAATCTTTCTTGTATGTTGGTTAAGTTGTTAGGTTAATAAACTACAAGATAATACTTGGATTAGCTTAAGTCACTTCTATGGTGTTGTATTGTCATTGAGGGCTATTGTAAACTAAATATAAATTGGATTTCAACTTTAAGATACTTTAGGAGGTATGTGTATTGTTTTCTTTCAGGTGACTAAATTTATCTTGATATTGATTAAGTTAAATCGTTGGACTAGACATGAACTAGTGAATTAAGTTGCAAATTAAAGAAAGTTGGAGTTGTGGATTGTTTCCTTTGATATAAATATATGGTATAAGGATGGAATCATTGATGAATTACTTCATTATCATATTAATGATGTTGTTAAGTTAATGTAAGAATCCTATAAGGTGTGATATGGGTTATACGGATTCCCATCGAGCTTGCCGCTCAAAATGATTGTTGAACTAATCAGAGAGCTTATTGTGAATTGTATTGTTGTTGTTTGGGCTATTTGGTGACTTTTGGTAACATATGGGATGTATTAAAAACAGGGGAGGTGCTCTCCGTTTTCTTGTAGAATATTGGTTTTGAAATATGAGAGTTACAATGCTTATATGATGACGACGAAGTCGGGTTCTCATTGTAGACGTAAGAAGATCATATTGAGCTTTGTTGATGATTGGAGAGAAGATTGCAAAGATATGTTAAGGCTCTTCCTTCATACTTTTGGCATGATTTAAAGTGAAACGAACATAAACGATATGCTATTTAATAATGAATCTACTCCTAGCAACTAAGGTGGTCCATGTTATTATTTCCTTACAAAGTTATTCTAAGAAAGTATGTATGATCCTTGAGTCCTAGTGAAGTTCATATTCATGGTATGATGTCCATAATTTTAATAGAAGGTTCAACTACCTTACGTCACTCCAAAAGGTTTAGAGCGTGATTCTATAAGTCTAGCATGCATTATATATAGTATCTATTTTACTCTACCGAGCCGCGCTATAGTCGGCCAGGTACGACACCTATTGTGCAACCACTGATCAGTTGGGTTTTACCGAGCTCCACGTGACCAGATACATTTTTACCGAGTCCTCTTTGAGGCCGAGTACGATATGATGATGATGATGCCCACAGAGGCGGATGTTTTTAAAATATTATGTATATATATGTATCACGCATTGCATGTCACTATCTCTTAGAGGCACTCAGATGCTACATGTTATATCTCATACATCTCTCTTTACATTAGTGTTCTTATTTATACTTTTCTGCCTTACATACTCAGTACTTTATTCGTATTGACGTCCCTTTTTCCTAGGGACGCGACGTTTCATGCCCGCATGTTCCGATAGACAGGTTGACAGTCCTCCTAGTAGGTTATCAGCTTAGCGGAAGGTGTTGCTGCACTCCATTTGCTTCAGAGTTGCCTATTGAGTCAGTATGATTGGGACATGTATTGACTGGTATGGCGGGGCCTTGTCCCCACTTATATGACATTTATGTAGTCTTAGAGGTTTGTAGACATATGTCAGGTATATGGATAGTTGTATGGTCTTGTCGGCCTATGTTTTGAGTTTACAAATGATCATTTCAGCCTTATAGGCCTGTATGTCACATGTATGAGTTTCTATATATTGTTGGGTCATCCTATGTCTAGTATGCACTTATATTTTATTCTGGTTATCTCATGACGACCCTTTTGGCCCATTTACCCATGATAGTATGATAAGAAAAATATGTTATGTTGGTACTCGGTTGAGTAAGGTGCCGGGTGCCCGTCGCGGCCCTCCGGTTTGGGTCATGACAGTCTTCTCCTACACTCATACTAAGGTTTAGACCTTGGTTTAGGAGGTTAATCCAATACACTGTGACAATCACAACCGACCAGTAATTTCAGCCGCGATTTATCCGTCTTCCTCTTCCGCTACAAAGAACAAGTAAGCTCACTGTTTATGATATACGCGCTATCTAATGTATTTAGATTAATCGCGTTATCCTTCATTGGTATCACAACCATAAGCCGATTTTCTGGTCCGAAAATATAATAGAATTGTTCTAATCATTGTGTATATCTAGAACTATGTATCTATTTTGTGTTATATTGTATATGCAATTGTGTTGCCCAAAATTGTCTTATATGCTGATCTTGAATAATGATTAATATCAGTGTATAAATTGGATCACTGTTTTTAAGTAATTCAGTGAATAATTTTTTTAATCTGATACTATTTGTTTTGTGCAATTTAGTATTCTCATAACACTGTTCGATAAATAAAAAGGAAAGAATTAGTTATTTTAAAAAACTTTATCGATCTGTAAACTCCCAAACGTGCCACTGTAACTTGCCGCCCCACCTGAAGGCTAACGGCCAGAGGCTGCCGGAGCACCGGCTCCACTGCGAGTGGACCACTATCTGTATGAAAATCTCCGACAGGGAGCAACATCGAAATAAGAAAAAATCAGTTTTGCTATGGAAAATATTTTTCCGATCATCCCGCTCCCGTCGCCGCTTAATTTCCACCGCCGCGGCAGGTGGAGATCGTCTAAGAAATACAAATAAAAAATGGAGCTTGGTGCTATAATGCCATGTCAGAAATAGGAATAAAAAAAGAATTTCTGTTCATCCACAAAAGTGACGGCGGCGGGATGAAAAAGAAGAAGAAGAAGAAGGGACTATGGTTCTTTCATTTTTTGGTAAGATTCTAAAATAGTACTCCATGGCTAGCGGCGGCTGACTCTGTAAGAGGAATCTTCCTAAAATCCTACCCTTTAATACTTATAATTTTAAAAACAAAAAAGTTTTTTTTAAAAGGAAGTAGCCCAGAATTGCTGGAAACACTAGCAAATTGGGTTGAATGCTCGGTTTTGTTAAAATAAAGTACATCTTTATTAGTTTAAACGTCTTGGGCTAAAGGCCCACTTCAAAAAGCAATGATTTCTGCAGTTTCTTAAGGGAGCAGACTTAGTGGGCGTTTGGACATAAGAATTATAAAATTCCAAAAAAAAAAGTGAAATTTTTTTTGAAGTGAAAATGGTATTTCAAAATTAGAGTTGTATTTGGACATGAATATTACTTTGGGTTGTTTTTGAAATTTTGTGAGTGATTTGAGTGAAAATTTTGAAAAATAACTTTTTGGAATTTTTAAATTCAAGCGGAAATTAGAAATTTTATGGCCAAATAATGATTTCGAAAAAAATTTAAAATTTTTTGAAAAAGGTTAATTTTTTTATGTCCAAACGGGCTCTTAAGAATTTGGGCTTATGGACCGTTCTAAAAGTTGCCATTTTATTTTTGGGGTAATGGCCTAAATAAAATTGAGATTTATTTCTATTATTTTTTTAAAATAAATTTGAGATTATAAAATTAGTCATACAGACTTAATTTTTAGAATATAAGTTTAGTATTTATATTCTTTTATGAAAACTATAGTAATTTTATTATCCCAATTGCTTGAATTGTTAATTAGTTTAACATTAAACGTGCTTGTTAATTTGTTTAACATGCTTGAAAAGTTAAATTTTAAGTATTAAATATGTTAATTTGTTTAACATTATATTTATTTGTTAATTTATTTAATATGAAATTTATTTCTTAATTTGGTTAACAAGCTTTAAAATATTAATTTATTTAACAATTATGTTATTTGTTAATTTGTTTAATATGCTTGAAATGTTAATTGTTTAACATTAAATGCACTTGTTAATTTGTTTAACATATTTAATATGTTAATTATTTTAACATTAAAATAAATTTATGTGAGTTTTATTAACATGTAATAAATATTAATTAGTTTGACATTAATTTTATATGATCCACATGGGATTATAAAATCATGATAGATAATTATGTTGTCTTAAAATATGTTAAGACGCTTAACCAGATAATTGAATATGTTAATTTTCATAATATTTTAATTCTTGGACGATGATTGAGAACATAGTGAACTTTCAACTCCATGATTAATATGTGTTTATTAACTTAATCAATTAATGCTTAGTGTCATAATAGGTATGTATGTTAAACATTGTGCCTTGCGTTATTTTTTTTAAATGATCCTCATAATATTTTTTATTTTGTTAAAGAATGACTACTACTTCGAAAAACATTATTGTTGAGCTTAAAAAAGGGTTGAAACTCAATGGTTACAACTATGAAACCTGGAGCTTGAAAGTCCAGTATGTGATACAGGAGCAAGAGGCTCTGGAGGCCATTAACAATGTCATGAATGAGCATGAGAAAGGCAACATTGCTCAGCATAGGCGTGAGCGTGAAGCCTATGACAGTTGGAAGAAAAAGAACTCTATTGCTCGTATTACGTTGTTGAGCACCTTGGATGATGACATCCTAAGGGAGTTTGAGGATGTCACGACCCAAAATTCCTAAGGTCGTGATGGCGCCGGACACCATTGTCAGGCAAGCCAATCACTAACTAGTTGAAATAGATTTCCGTTTTAGCATTTATGAAAAAAATATTTCTTTTCACTTTATTACATATTAACTAAATAAAATCTGTTAAGTAAATACAATGGTATAAATAGTCCTATTTTAACAAATATATCCCAACACATCCCAGAACCCGGTGTCACAAGTACATGAGCAATTTCTAAGAATTTTACAATTTCTACAAAGTTTGTCCAAAATACAAGTGGATGAAGAGATTTAAAATAATGTAATACAATATGAGGGAGACTCTGTCAGCTGCGGATCGCCTCCGGATGAT